>ML392985.1:0-36717 GCA_005239525.1 Nicotiana knightiana
CAAAATAGGGGTACGGCTTGTAATGTGGGTACCAAAGAAAAGGTATAAAGGCTCAAAGGGGCTCAAAGGGGCTAACAATAGAGACTGAGATATGATATGCTATCAGCGTGCACTGTGGGAATTGGGACTTGGTCCATTCCATGGAACTGTATAGATGATTAACCGGTTGATATCTGTAAATTCTTCATGTGGTATAGAAATTGAGCTACAAATCCTGTTAGAAATCATGCTTAGACCATGTGTTGGTACTGAAAGGACTCTCAGAGGTTGTGTACATGTTAATCTATCTGCTAAATTGTTGTGTTGTACTCAGTCTCAACTTTACTTGCATATCATATCTCAGTCTCTATTGTTCTTTGTTGATATATTATATCATTTCTGTTTGGGATGATTTTCATGATTACTGAGAGCCCGAGAGACTGGAGAGATTGATGACTGAGTCAGGCTGAGGTCCTGACTCTGAGATATTTATACTATATCATGTGAGTTGTCCGTGCAGATCCAGATATTTATACTATAACACGTGAGTTGTCCGTGCAACACGTGAGTTGTCCGTGTGGATCCAGATATTTATACTATAGCACATGAGTTGTCTGTGCAGCACGTGAGTTGTCCGTGCGAATTATAGTGTTTGGGATGAAGGAGCCTTTTCGGAGTCTGTACATACCCCTAGTGAGCGCAGGTACCTACTGAGTGCGAGTGTCAGGTGCCGAGTGAATGGGAGGGCTGACTGACTGTTGCCCCGGGAGGATGCATTTGACTTCATTATTGTTGCACTTAGCTGCCATGCGTCACTATGTTAAAAATTTCTAAAAGATACTACACTCTGTTTCACTTAAACTGATTATGAAGTAACTAATTAAACTCAAATTGTCGAGCTTGAAAGCATGCCTACTTTCCTATGTTGAGATTGGTGAAATTGAACTATAATTGTAAAGCTCGTCACTATTTACAGTTCTTTATTTAGTCTTGTTACTTACTGAGTTGGTTGTACTCACGCTCCACCCTGCACTTCGAGTGCAGATTCAGGTGTTTCCGGACACTGAGGGTGTTGATTTACTGTGCAGTCGATCTTCTGGAGATTCCGAGTTAGCTGTCGGTGCTTCGCAGACCTTGTCTTTCCTTCCCTATCTTTCCTCTTATTGTATTTAGTTTTAGACTATTTTAGACATTGTTTTTGCAGACTTGTGATGTATAGATGCTCATGTACTCAGTGACACCCCGATATTGGGAGTTTTTGTGTTGTGTTTTGGATTTTCTATCCTATTATGAGAAGTTTTTACTACTTAAACTGCTTAAAATCCATTTTCTATTAAGTATTGGAGCTATTTCATAAATGTCTTCTTGCCAAGTACTGCGATAGGTGCCATCATGACAGGATAATGTTTGGGTCGTGACAAGTTGGTATCAGAGCCTAGGCTACATAGGTCTCACGAGTCATGAGCAGATTTAGTAGAGTCTTCCAGATCCGTACGGAGACAGCTGTACTTATTTTCGAGAGGCTGCCGAACCCTAAGAAAAACTTCACATTCTTTTATTCTTATCATGCGGATTTGTTTATTCAGGTAACTAAACTTTTGTATTCTATTCTCTCACAGATGTTGAGGATACGTGCTATCGGATAGGAGGGACAACCACCAGTACCACCAGCTAGGGCCACGAGAGGCCGAGGCCGCGGTAGGGGCCGCGGCAGGGGCAGAAGAGTAGCTCGTACAGCAGCTAGGGCAGCATCTGCAGATCCTCCAGTTGCTCCAGCTCAGGAACAAGTTCCAAATATGGCCGAGCCAGCAGGGCCAGCTGAGGAACCAACTGTGTCCATCGTGATTTCAGGCTTTCGAGAGGCGTTGGCCCAAAATAATGATCGTTTGCACTGGCTTTGCTCAGGTGGTTTTGCCTCAGACCGCACCAGCCACTTCTCAGGCTGGGGGAGGTACTCATACCCCCGCTGCCTATACTCTAGAGTAGGTTATGCAGGGACTTCAGACACCGGGGTACTGCCAGTCAGTCGGTTACAGTTGCTCAGGCCCCGGTGGTCCCCCGTTATGACTAACAATTATCAGAGGGGACCTGAGTGTGTTGGGAGGCTTCATCCTCCATCATTTAGCGGTATTGAGTCAGAGGATGCACACGTAATCTTGGATAAGTGCCAGCGGATTCTTCGTACAACAGGTATTCTGGAAACCAGTGGGGTGTCATTCACTACTTTTCATTTCTCTAGAATGCCTTCAGATGGTGGGAGGCTTATGAGAGGTGCAGGTCGGTCGGTGCAACACCACTTACATGGCAGGAGTTCTCCTTTCTCTTTCTGGAGAAGCTCGTGCCGCAGTCTCGCAGGGATGAGCTGTGCAGATAGTTTGAGCAGTTACGATAAGAGGGCATCTTTGTGATGCAGTACGATATGAGGTTTTATGAGTTGGCTCGTCACGTATTTTGGATGGTCCTCACTGATAGGGAGAGGATTAGGATGTTCATTGATGGCCTGACATATCAGTTGTGGTTGCTTATGAGTCGGAAGAGGGTGTCTGGTGCTACTTTTGATGAGGTGGTTAAGATTGCTCGACAGATAGAGATGGTCCGCAGTCAGAAGCAGGTAAGTGGGAGGCCAAGAGTCCGCGTGGATCGGTTAGTTACAACGGTGTTCCTTTTGGAGGCCAGTTCTACCAGGCAGGGGTAGTCCATATAGGCCCGCTCAGACGGCTCGTCCAGCTCATCGTGGTGTATCAAATAGCCACAGTTTTTAGTGTGCTCACTCGTGCCCGTCTTCATTCAGTGGACTACCAGCATAGACTTCTTACTATGCCTCGTCCGCTAGGGTTTCTACAGGTAGTTCCTCGGGCTATCTGGAGCAGGAGTTTCGTCAGAGGAGGGGTTGTTTCGAGTGCGGAGACTTTGGTCATATCAGGAGATATTTCCCTATGTTGTTGAGTAGGGCTCCACAGCAGAGTTCTCGGCCAATAGCACCAGCACAAGAATTAACACCACCCGCCTAGCCAGCTCGGGGTAGGAATCAGTCACCTAGGGGTCGCCAAAGAGGTGGAGGCCGATCGGGTGGAGGCCAGGCCCAATTCTATGTTATTCCTACCAGGCCATATGTTGTTGCTTCCGATGCAGCGATCACAGGCATTGCCTCAATATTCCACAGGATTCCGCTGTATTATTTGACCCTGGTTCCACTTATTCATATGTCTCATCGTATTTTGCTCATTATCTAGATATGCTCCGTGAGTCCTTAGTTTCATCAGTTCATGTATCTACACCAGTGGGCGATACTATTGTTGTGGATCGTGTATATCGGTCATGTGTAGTGACTATTGGGGATTGGAGACTAGGGTTGATCGCTTCTTGCTTAGTATGGTGGACTTCAACGTGATCTTGGGTATGGATTGGTTGTCTCCATGTCATGCTGTTCTGGATTGTCATGCTAAGACCGTGACGTTGGTGATGCCGGGGTTGCTAAAGATTGAGTGGAGAGGTTCTCTAGACTATGTTCCCAGCAGAGTGATTTCATATTTGAAGGCCCATCAGATGGTTGGGAAGGGTTGCTTATCTTATTTGGCCTTTGTGAGGGATGTTTGTATTGATACTCCTACTATTGATTTTGTTCTGGTGGTGCCAGATGTGTTTCCTGCAGGCTTGCAGGGCATGCCGCCCGATAAGTATATTGAATTTGGTATTGAGTTGGTGCCGAGTCAGCCCATTTCTATTCCTCTGTATCGTATGGCACCAGCTAAGTTGAAGGAATTGAAAGAGAAGCTTCAGAAACTTCTTGATAAGGGGTTTATTAGGCCTAGTGTATCGCTTTGGTTGCACAGGTTTTGTTTGTGAAGAATAAGGATAGTACTATGAGGATGTACATTGATTATAGGCAGCTGAATAAAGTCAGAATAAAGAATAAGTATTCTTTGCCGCACATTGATGATTTGTTTGACCAGCTTCAGGGAGCAAGGGTGTTCTCTAAGATTGATTTGAGGTCTGGTATCAGCAGTAGAAGATTCAGGACTCGGATATTCTAAAAACAGCATTTAGGACCCATTATGATCATTATGAGTTCCTCGTGACGTATGTTGGGTTGACTAACACCCTAGCAGCATTTATGCATCTGATGAACAGTGTACTTCAACATCTTGACTCGTTTGTAATAGTGTTCATTGATCATATCCTGGTGTACTCTCGTAGCCAAGAGGAGCGTGCCCAACATTTGAAGATTGTGTTGCAGCGATTGAGGGAGGAGAAACTTTATGCCATGTTTTCCAAGTGTGAGTTTTGGCTTAGTTCAGTGGCATTCTTGGGGCACGTTGTCTTCAGCGAGGGGATCAAGTGATCCGAAGAAGATAGAGGCGGTTCAGAGTTGGCCATATCGTCCTCAACTACAGAGATTCGGAGCTTTCTCGGCTTGGCCAGTTAATATCGTCTCTTCGTGGAAGAATTCTCGTCTATTGCATCGCCATTGACCAATTTAACCCAGAAGGGTGCTATTTTCAGGTGGTCGAATGAGTATGAGGAGAGCTTTCAGAAGCTCAAGACTGCGTTGGTCACAACGCCAGTTCTAGTTTTGCCTTTAGCTTCAGGCTCTTATACAATGTATTGTGATGCTTCTCGGATCAGTATTGGATGTGTCCTAATATAGGGAGGTAGAGTGAGTGCTTATGCTTTGCGTCATTTGTAGCCCCATGAGAAGAACTGCCCTGTCCACAATTTGGAGTTAGCTGACATCGTTCATACATTGAGGATTTGGAGGCAATATCTATATGGTGTGTCTTGTGAGGTGTTTACAGATCATCGGAGTCTCCAGCACTTGTTCAAACAGAAGGATCTAAATCTAAGGCAGCAGAGATGGTTGGAGCTCCTAAAGAACTATGATATCACTATTCTATAACATCCCGGGAAGGCTAATGTGGTGGTCGATGCCTTGAGTAGAAAGGCAGTGAGTATGGGTAGCCTTGCATTCATTCATGTTGGGGAGAGACCGCTTGCAGTTGATTTTCAGGCCTTGGCCAACCAGTTTGTGAGATTAGATGTTTCGGAGCCAATTCGGGTTCTACCTTGTGTTGTTTCTCGGTCTTCCTTATATGATCGCATCAGAGAGCGCCAGTATGATGGTCCTCATTTGCTTTTCCTTAAGGACACGATTCAGCACGGTGATGTCAGAGATGTTACTATTGGGGATGATAGGGTATTGAGGATGTAGGGTCAGATTTGTGTGCCTAATGTAGACGGGCTACATGAGTTGATTCTTGAGGAGGCCCATAGTTTGTGATATTCCGTTCATTCAGGTGCCACGAAGATGTACCAAGACTTGAGGAAGCATTATTGGTGGAGGAGAATGAAGAAGGATATAATAGGGTTTGTAGCTTGGTGCCTTCAGTGTCAGCAGGTAAAGTATGAGAATCAGAGACCGGGTGGATTGCTTTAGAGGCTAGAGATTCCAAAGTGGAAATGGGAGCGGAGCACCATGGATTTTGTAGTTGGCCTTCCACGGACTTCGAGGAAGTTCGATGCTATTTGGGGGGTTGTGGATAAGTTGAGCAAGTTCGTGCACTTCATTCCAATTAGTACTACTTATTCTTCAGAGCGGTTGGCTGAGATTTACATCCGAGAGATTGTTCTCCTTCATCGGGCCCACGTCTCGGAATTAGGTAAAAGTTACAAAGTCCAAAAGCCCATTCAACCACGATTCCAACCATACCAAATTTATCAAAATCCGACACCAAATCGTCAGTCAAATTCCAAAATTAAACTCTCCAAATCCCTAACCTCAAACTTCCAAAATTACACCTAAAAAATACACAAACTAGGTGGGAAATTCAACGGGGAACCATAATTATTGAATAAAATAAACACAAGAGATTTACCTCAAGAATCCATTCAAAATACCTCTCAAACATCGCCTTAGACCGAGTTTGCAAAGTCCAAAAATGATATAATCTCGAAAACCCTCGAATTTAACACTGCCCAAGCATTTCCACACCTGCGGATCCCGGGGCTCGCACCTGCGCATCCACTTTTGCGGAGAAATCCATGCTTTTGCGAAAGCCACGTAATTAGCGTCCTCTCGCACCTGCGGTCCCAGCCTCACACCAGCGGGACCGCATCTGCGAACCTTCTTTCGCTTCTGCGACGCCCCTGCTGCCTATCCAAATCTGCTTCTGTGGTCGACCTCATGCAGATGCGCATTCGCGTTTGCAGAACCTCTTTCGCACTTGCGAACCCCAAAGATATTCCTCCTCTTCGCAGCTGCGCAAGTTCAACCGCTTTCACGGGTCCGCACCTACGGCCAAACCTGTCGCAAGTGCGATAACACCAGACTCGAAGCACCAGCATAACACTTAAGCCAATTTTTGATCTGTTAACCATCCGAACTCCACCTGAGGCCCCTGAGACCTCAACTAAATATACCAACAAATCCTAAAACACGATACGAACTAAGTCGAGCCTTCAGATCACATCAAACAACACTAAAATAAGGAATCACGCATTGATTCAAACTTAATGAACTTTTGAACTTCTAACTTCTATATTCGATGCTGAAACCTATCAAATCGCGTCCGATTGAACTCAAATTTTGCACACAAGTCACAAACAACACAACGGACCTACTCCAACTCCCAGAACCCCAATGTGAGCCCAGTAACCACAAAGTCAACTCTCGGTCAAACTTCTAAATTTTCAATTTTTACCATTTTAAGCCTAATTCAATTACGGACCTCCAAATCACTATTCGGACACGCTCCTAAGTCCAAAATCACCAAACGGAGCTAACAGAACCATCAAAACTCCATTCTGGATCCATTTTTACACAAGTCAATATTCGGTTAACCATTTCAACTTAAGCTTCAAACATTGAGACTAAGTGTGTCAATTCATTTCGAAACCTTACCAGACCTGGACCAACTACACCGGCAAGCCACATAGCAACTATTAAGCATAAAATGAGTAGTAAACGGGGGAACGAGGCTACATCTCTCAAAACGATCGGTCGGGTCGTTACAACTTCTCATATTAGTTAGCATTTTATTAGATTATCAATTAATTTTATCAGAAAATTTATCTGTAATTACCTAATAAATGACATAATTATGTAAATATCTACATATTACTACAAACTTCATATTGGTATGTTAATCAACAAAAATATTCTCAAAACATTAATCAACTTTTATACCTTTCACACAAAAAATATTTCCTTAAAAATTATCGTATGTTGAATAAAATTATAATTTTTAAATTAGCAAATATTTTGAAGATCATATTTAATTTTAAATATGGTTTTATTAGATGATCAACGAACGATGAGAAAAAAGTATGACCAAAATAGAGCTTTTCAAATTAGATAAAATTGAAAGTTCTCATTCGCGTGAATTTTTTCAAATTGCATCTTGGATTCAAATTCTTCGTCAGTTGATATAATTGGTAGAATTTTAGTAGATCAAACCTAAAAATATATGCTCATATAATATTAACGGTTGTAACTCCTTAAAATTATTTCATAAGCAATTAGTTTGATATTAGGTTTAGGCTTTAACTTTATCCTTTTGTGCCTTTCGCACGGGTATATATATGTGTACAGTGGTGAAGTTAGAAATTTTTTCAAGGGTATTCAAATTTAAAAGAAGTTAAAAAAATTTCCGACAAAGGGTGTTCAATATGTGTTATATACCTCTAAAACATAATATTTTAAGTTGACCACCCTTCTCACCATGTGGCTTCGCCACTATATATATATAATTTAAATATGATATCTCAGTTTGAATTACTAATCAATCAAAGAATCTTATTCTTAATAACCAACTAATACCATATAAATTCAAATTAAAAACTAAACAATGTCGGAAGATTCTAAATGCTTAAAGTTACCGGACTTACGGAACATCAAGTGCTATAATCATTAGAAATACATCTATATAATTTCTCAAGGTTAAATAAATTCTCAAGGTGAATTTATTAATCAAGACAAACCATTGAGCACCGATTCATTGAGAACATAATATAGTAATATAACATGCCAAAGCTCAAATCTTAAGTATCACATAAAGGAGGAAAAGTACAAAAAAAAAAAAAGAGCGACGATCAATTAATAAGAAGAATATTAAAAGTAACACGTGTAGATAATCCAAAAAAACTTCTTCTTCTTCATATAGTAAGAAGTCACAACATGAAGCAAGTATCAGAACCAAGTTGGATGAAAATCGTCATCTTTCAGGATCTTTCAGCAAGTTCTTATGGTTCGATATTGTGAAAGGGTCATCTTATATTTTAGAATTCAAATCAGCGCTTTATAATTTTAGAAATCTGATTTTTATTCTTTTCAATTTGCGTGCGAAGACCTAACATGATTTCCGAAAAGTTTTTATGTTAAAAATTAAGAAAATAATGATTTATTTCCTAGAAAGGTGATTTTAGTTGACTTCGATCAATGTTTTGAGTAAATGGACCTGGACCCGTATTTTGACGGTCCCGGAAGGTCCGTAGTAAAATATGGGACCTGGACGTATGCCTTGAGTCGAATTCCGAGGTCCCTAACTCGAGAAATGAATTTTAGATTAAAACTGAAAGACTGAAATTATAATGGTTTTAAGAAATTGATTAATGTTTGATCTTGTTGGTATAGGGTCCGTATTTTTATTTTGGAGCCCGGTACAGGTCCGTTATGATATTTATACCTTATCTATGAAATTTGGTGAGAAACAAAACTGATTTAACGTGATTCGGACCTTTGGTTGGGAAAATAGAAAACTTTAAAGTGTTCTTGAGAAATTCATATGTTTTTGTGCTAAATCCGTAGTATTAGGTGTTATTTTGACGATTTGATTGAACGAGCAAGTTTGTATGATATTTTTAGACTTGTGTGCATATTTGGTTTGAAGCCCCGAGGGTTCGGGTGAGTTTCGGATAGGCTACGGAGTGGTAAGAACATAGAAAATATAGTTGGTGTGTTCAGGTCTGCAGATCTCGCATTTGCGAGCATGGGCTGGGCTGGGCAGTCTCGCATTTGCGAGAAAAGAGCCGCATTTGCGGAAGTCGATTGTTCGCATTTGCGAGTAATTGGCTCGCATTTGCGAAAGTCGATTGTTCGCATTTGCGAGTAATTGGCTCGCATTTGCGAAGGCTGCAGAAATGCAAGGAGTTTGCCTTTGCGATACTTCTATCACATTTGCGAGCTTTGCAAATGCGAAGCTCAGGTCGCAAATGCGACAGCTACAGCTAATAGGTCTTTACTTAGACGGGATTTTTCTCATTTTTCAATATTTCCAAACACAAGAAACCCACTTGGCAATTTTTCGAAGGCAAATTCTTCCCCAAATCATAGGTCAGTGATTCTTAACTCATTTCTTTCAATATTTCACTTCATTGTACAAAATTTTAACTAAAAATCTAATATTTTCATGGTGGAATTGGGGATTTTTGGGTATAAACTTGGTATTTTTAAATTTGTGGATTTAGTCCTCAAATTGAGGTCGGATTCCAAAACCAATTACATATCCGGGCTCGGGGTAAATGCATAATCGGATTTTGGTCCGAATTTCGGGTTTGGACCATGCGAGCCCGGGTGTTGACTTTTGTTGACTTTTTCAAAAATGACCTAAATTGAACCTTTAGTTATCGTGGGTGATTCCTAAGGCTTATTTGAATCGTTTGGTTGGTATCTTGCTAGATATTGTTGGCTCGGAGGCTAATTTGAAAGGCAAGGTTGTGATTGAACTTTGAGTCATATTTAGAGCGAGGTAAGTATCGTGTCTAACTTTGGATTGAGGGATTAGGTACTATTTGCTTATTTGCTACGTGTTTGGTTGTTGAGTACAATTTACAGGTGAAGTGACGAGTACCTATGTGTTATTGTCAAGTCATAGCATGCGAGTGAGTTCTATCATTGCAATTGTTGTAGTCTTTAATTGTATTATTCATGCTTAAAGCCATTTGTGATGTTGGGCAACTTCTATCCGATTTTACTGAGATTTGGTAATTGTTGAATATTCGCTCAAGGTTGAGGTTGACATTGTGGCACTAAGTATTGATGAAATACTGATTTTTCCTTGATATTTCTACCTATCTGTTATTACTTATCTTTGACTGTTGAGGAAGAGTGTAAAGCACGAAGGGTGATGCCGTGCCATTACATTATTTCATATGGTGAGGAAGAGTATAAAGCACGAAAGGTGATGTCGTGCCATTTCATTATTTCATATGGTGAGGAAGAGTGTAAAGCATGAAGGGTGATGTCGTGTCATTTCAATATTTCATATAGTGAGGATGAGAGCAAAAACACGAAGGGTGACGCCGTGAAGTTTCTTTTACCGTTCTTATTTATTTTTATCTGTTTAAGGCATTTTGATTTATCCAGTTATATCATTGTTGCTGATTTCTTACAGTGTGAACCCCTCAGCATGTCCCCTCCCAATATTTCATGTCTTACTTCTGCTATTGATGTTATTGCTACTTGTCTGATTATACTGCACAGGTTGTTTGTTGGTGTCTTGTCCTAGCCTCGTCACTACTTCACCGAGGTTAGGCTCTACGCTTACCAATATATGGGGTTGGTTGTACTAACACTGCACTCTTCACTTTCTGTGGAGATCCAGATATCGGTCCGAGCTGATTCTGAGATTTGCAGCTGACTTCACCACATATGAGGCCCATGGTAGATCTGCCGACGTCCGCAGACCCTGGAGTACCCTTCTACCTGCCATTTTACTATTTCCTTTTACTCATAAACAGTTGTATTTTCCTTTAGCCAAATATTTGTAGATAAATCATAGAAGTACGTGAGTTGTGACTCCAGATCATGGGTAGTTATGTATAAATACTCAGTTTTGTTATAGATTTCTGCCTTCTTATTAATTTAATAGATGTTTATTTTTGTTAATCGTCGAAGTTTTGAGATTATTGCGTATTGGATATCTAACGTTGGATTTCCTAGCAAGTGTGATTTTAGGCGCCATCACGATCCCGACTGTGGGAATTTCAGGTTGTGACAAGTTGGTATCAAAGCACTAGGTTGCTTAGGTCTCACAATTTACGGATAAGCTTAGTAGAGTTTGGGGGATCGATACGGAGACATCTGTATTTATCTCCCAGAGGCTATGAAGTTTAGGAGCAAATTCCACTTTTATTCAACTCTGCCATGAGATTTTGTTACTCGATACTGATTGAATACTCCTATTCTTATTCTCTTGCAGATGGCGAGAACACGCATAGCTTCCTCCACTGATCAGCAGACAGAGCCTCCAGCAGCAGCTCCTATGAGGGACACGGGTCGGGGCCGAGGTCGTGCCAGAGGCCGAGGCAGTGGTAGGGCTCAGCGCAGGGCCCGAGCAGCAGCCCTAGCTATGGAACCTCTGCTAGAGTTCGATGAGAAGGTTCCAGCTCAAACTATTCCTGTCCGACCAGCTAAGGTCCCAGAGGGGTTCATCTCCACCCTAGTGCTCCAGGATGCCTTGGTCCGATCAGTGGGCCTCATGGAGAGTGTGTCCCAGACTGGCGCATTCCCCATGGCACCAGACGTATCTCAGGCTACAGGAGGGGCCCAGACTCCTGCTACTCACACTTCGGAGTAGATGGCTCCCCAGTTTCAGACTCCAGCAGCCCATCCAGTCGGAGTAGTTCAGCCGGTTATTGTAGCACAACCCGTTGATGGGTCACCTATGTCCTCTGAGGTTTTGTGTAGATTGGATAAGTTTAACAAGATTTTTCCAGTTTGTTTCAGTGGTGCCACTTCAGAGGATCCCCAGGAGTATCTCGATAGCTATCATGAGGTTCTTCGGAACATGGGTATATTGGAGACCAATAAGATCGACTTTGCTGCTTTTTGGATGACTGGTTCCGCCAAGAAATGGTGGAGGGATTATTTATTGACCAGACCAGCTGGGTCGCGTGCTGTTACTTGGGACCAGTTCTCACATCTCTTCTTAGAGAAGTTTCTACCTATCACCTTGAGGGAGGAGCGTCGCCGTCAGTTCGAGCATCTCCACCAGGGCAGCATGATTGTTTCTCAGTATGAGACTCGTTTTGTGGACTTGACCCGTCATGCTTTTCTTTTTCTCCCTACATAGAGAGAGAGGGGGTGAGGAGTTTTATCTAGGGTCTTGATCAGCCTATTAGATTGCAGATGGCTAAGGAGATTGGTAGTGAGATTTCTTTCCAAGATTCGGATAATGTCGCCAGACAAGTTGAGATGGTTCTTGGATAGGGAGGTCAGGGGTCGGACAAGAGACCTCATCATTTTGGTGGATTCAGCGGTGCCTCATTTGGAGGTGGGGGTACTAATGGTAGAGGCCATCCTCCCGGCCCATTTCATTCAGCGCTCCAAGAATCCATGGTGCCCCAGGTGGTCGTGGCTCTTATATGCCTTCTGATCAGCCAGCCTACAGTGCACCACCAGCTCCTATCAGTGCACCTCCCCTTTAGAGTTTTCAGGGTGGTTATTCAGGCCGACAGGGTCAGTTTGCTAGCCAGTAGTCTTAGCAGTCGAAGTCCTGTTATACTTGTGGTGATCTGAGGCACATTGCTAGATATTGACCTCATGCGTCGAGCACTTCACAGCACCAGAGTTCTCGTGCCATGGTTCCGGCACCAGTAGCTGCACCGCCTGATCAGCCAGCCAGAGGCAGGGGTCAGGCAGTTAGAGGTAGAGGTCAGATGGTTATAGGTGGAGGTCAGGCTGCTAGAGGTGGAGTTCCGCTAATTAGAGGTCATCCCAAATATATGGTTCAGAGTGGTAGGGCCCAGCCCCGATGTTATGCCTTTCTAGCCTGACCTGAGGCTGAGTCATCTGATGTTGTTATCATAGGTACTGTTTCAGTTTGCAGTAGAGATGCTTCAGTTCTATTTGATCTGGGGTCTACTTACTCATATGTGTCATCTTATTTTTTTTTATATTTGGTTGTGCCCCGTGATTCTTTGAGCGCCCTTGTATATGTGTCCACACTTGTGGCGGATGCTATTATCGTAGAGCGTGTATATCATTCGTGTGTGGTCACTATTGAGAGTCTTGAGACCAGTGTAGACCTTCTGCTCCTTGATATGGTTGATTTCAATGTTATATTGGGCATGGATTGGTTGTCACCTTATCACTCTATTTTAGACTGTCACGCAAAGACAGTGACATTAGCCCTCCCGGGGTTACCTCGATTAGAGTGGAGGTGGACTCTTGGACATACTACCAGCAAGGTTATTTGTTATATGAAGGCTCGGCATATGGTCGAGAAGGGGTTCTTGGCCTATTTGGCTTATGTTTCGGATTCCAGTGCTGAGGTTCCCTCTATGGATTCAGTGCCTATTATTTGTGAGTTTCTGGAGGTATTTCCTACAGACCTGTCGAGGATGCCACCCAACAGGGATATTGACTTTTGCATTGACCTGGCTCCAGGCACTCAACCTATTTCTATTCTGCCATACCGGATGGCCCCACCAGAGTGGAAAGAGTTGAAAGAACAGTTGCAGGATTTTCTTGATAAGGGCTTCATTAGACCTAGTGTCTCGCCCTGGGGCGCATCAGTGTTATTTGTGAAGAAGAAGGATGAGTCTATGAGGATGTGTACAGACTATCGGCAATTGACAAAGTCACCATCAAGAACAAGTATCCGTTGCCGAGGATTGATGATTTATTTGATCAACTTCAGGGTGCCAAGGTGTTTTCGAAGATTGATTTGAAATCTGGCTACCATCAGTTGAGGATTAGGGCATATGATGTCCCTAAAATAGCTTTTCGTATATGGTATGGGCACTATGAGTTTCTGGTGATGTCCTTTGGGTTGACTAATGTCCCAGTAGAATTTATGGACTTGATGAACCAAGTATTCAAGCCTTTTATGGATTCCTTTGTGATTGTGTTTATTGATGACATTTTGATATATTTCCGCAGTTGGGAGGAGCATGAGCAGCACCTCAGGATAGTGCTCCAGACCTTGAGGGACAGTCAGTTGTATGCTAAATTTTCTAAGTGCGAGTTCTGGTAGGATTCAGTCGCTTTCTTGGGCCACGTCATATCAGCAGAGGGTATTCAAGTAGATCCTAAAAGATTGAGGCAGTCCAGATTTGTCCTAAACCCACTTCAGCTACGGAGATCAGGAGCTTCTTGGGTTTGGCGGGTTATTACCGTCGATTTGTGGAGGGGTTTTCATCTATAGCAGCCCTATTGACCAGGTTGACCTAGAAGGGTCCCCCGTTCAGATGGTCAGACGAGTGTGAGGCAAGCTTTAAGAATCTCAAGAAAATTTTGACTTCAGCGCCGGTGTTGGTATTACCATCAACTTTAGTATCTTATACGGTATATTGTGATGCCTCCCGTGTTGAGATCGGAGCAGTATCGATGTAGGAGGGCATGGTGATTGCATATATGTCTCGGCATTTAAAGGTTCATGAGAATAATTACCATGTCCATGATTTAGAGTTGGCAACCATTGTTCATGCGCTGAAGATTTGGAGGCACTATCTTTATGGAGTGTCGTGTGAGGTTTTCACGGATCATCGTAGCCTTCAGTATTTGCTCAAGAAAAAAGATATGAATTTGAGGTAGAGGAGGTGGTTGGAGCTATTGAAAGACTATGATATTACCATATTGTATCATTTGGGAAAGTCCAATGTGGTGGCCGACGCATTGAGTAGGAAGACAGTGAGTATGGCAGTCTTGCGTTCATTCCAGTCGGTAAGAGGTCGCTAGCTTCAAATGTTCATACTTTGGCCAACCAGTTTGTGAGGTTGGATATTTCAGAGCCCAGCCGTGTTCTAGCTTACACAGTTGCTCGGTCTTCCTTGTTTGAGCGTATCAGAGATCGGCAATATGATGACCCTCATTTGATGGTCCTTAGGGACACAGCTCGGCATGGTGGTGCCAAGCAGGTTACCATTGGAGATGACGGAGTTTTGAGGATGCAAGGTCGTGGGTGTGTGCCTAATGTTGATCGGCTTCATGAGTTGATCCTTGAGGAGGCTCAGTATTCTCGGTTCTATCCACCCTAGCGCCGCCAAGATGTATCAGGACCTGCGGCAACATTATTGGTGGAGGAGGATGAAAAAGGATATAGTTGCTTATGTAGCTCGATGCCTTAATTGTCAGTAGGTGAAGTATGAGAACCAGAGACCCGGTGGTTTGCTTCAGCAGATGGAGATTCCTGAGTGGAAGTGGGAGCATATCACTATGGACTTCGTTGTTGGGCTCCCACGGACTCATAGGAAGTCAAAGTGGTTGGCAGAGAATTATATTAGGGAGATCGTCCGTCTTCATGGTGTTCCTGTGTCTATCATTTCTAATTGAGGTATGTAGTTTACCTCGCACTTCTGGAGGGTAGAACAAGGTGAGCTGGGTATGCGGGTCGAGCTGAGCACATCATTTCCTCGTTAGACGGACTTTGAGCATACTATTCAGATCTTGGAGGATATGCTCTGCGCTTGTATTATCAACTTCGGAGGATCGTGGGATAAAGTCTTACCCCTTGCAGAGTTTGCCTACAACAACAGCTACCAGTCGAGCATTCAGATGGCTCCCTATGAGACATTATATGGTAGACGGTTCAGGTCGTCAGTTGGGTGATTTGAGCCAGGGGAGGCTTGGTTGTTGGGTACTGATCTATTACAGGAGTCCTTGACAAGGTCAAGATTATATAGGATCTACTTTGCACAGCTCAGTCCAGGCAGAATAGTTATGCCGACCGTAGAGTTCGTGATGTGGCATTCATGGTTGAGGGGAGAGTATTTCTGCGGGTATCACCCATGAACGGTGGCATGAGGTTTGGGAAGAAGGGCAAGTTGAGCCCTAGGTACATCGGGCCTTTTGAGATTCTCGATAGAGTGAGAGAGGTGGCTTATAGGCTTGTGTTGCCTCCGGGGTTATCATCAGTTCATCCAGTGTCCATGTGTCCATGCTCCAGAAGTACCATGGTGACCCGTCCCACGTGTTAGATTTCAGTTCTGTCCAGTTGCACAAGGCTTGACTTATGAGGAGGAGCCGGTGGCCATTTTAGACCGGAAGGTTCGTCAGTTGGGATCGAAGAGTTATCCTTCGGTTCGAGTGTAGTGGAGAGTTCAGCATTTGAGGCATCTACTTGGGAGTTTGAGTCGGATATGCGGAGTAGATATCCCTACTTATTCACAAGTTCAGGCATTTTTCTATGTCCATTCGAGGGAGAACGGTTATTTTAGATGTGGAGATTGTGATGACTTATGTTTTAGAATTCAATTATGTGCTTTATAACCATAGAAATCTCATGTTTACCCTCTTCTATTTGCGTGCACAGTCTAGGCATGGCTTCCAGAAAGCTTTTATGTTAAAAATTAAGGAAATAATAATTTATGGCCTAAAAAGTGATTTTAGCTTACTTCGGTCAACGTTTTTAGTAAACGTACCCGGACCCGTATTTTGACTATCCCGATGGGTCCGTAGTAAAAAAAAGGACTTGGGCGTAAGTCCGGAGTCGAATTCCGAGGTCCCTAGCTCGAGAAATAAACTTTAGATTAAAATTGAAAGACTGAAATTATAATTGTTTTAAAAAATTGATTGATGTTTGATCTTGTTGGTATCGGGTCCATATTTTTATTTCGGAGCCCGGTACAGGTCCGTTATGATATTTATACCTTATCTGTGAAATTTGGTGAGAAACAGAACTGATTTGACGTGATTCGGACCGTTGGTTGAGAAAATAGAAACTTGAAAGTGTTCTTGAAAAATTCATATGGTTTGGTGCTAAATCCGAAGTATTAGGTGTTAATTTGACATTTTGATCGCATGAGCAAGTTCGTATGATGTTTTTAGACTTGTGTACATCTTTGATTTGAAGCCCCGAGGGCTCGGGTGAGTTTCGGATAGGCTACAGAGTGGTAAGAACTTAGAAAATATACCATGTATATTCAAGTCTGCAGATCTCACATTTGCGAGGTCTGGCTCACAAATGCAAGCCTCGCATTTGCGAGCATGGGCTGGGCTGCGCAGTCTCGCATTTGCGAGAAAAGAGCCGCATTTGAGGAAGTCGATTGTTTTCATTTGCGAGTAATTGGCTCGCATTTGTGAAGGCTGCATAAATGCGAGGAGTTTGCATTTGCGATACTTCTCTCGCATTTGCGAGCTTTGCAAATGCAAAGCTTAGATTGCAAATGCGACATCTGCAACTGATAGGTTTTTACTTAGACGGGATTTTTCTCATTTTTCAATATTTCCAAACACAAGAAACCCTCTAGGAAATTTTTCAAAGGCAAATTCTTCCCCAAATCATAGGTAAGTGGTTCTTAACTCATTTCTTTCAATCTTTCACTTCATTTTACAAGATTTCAACCAAAAATCTAATATTTTCATGGTGGAATTGGGGATTTTTGGGTATAAACTAGGTATTTTGAAATTTGGGGATTTAGACCTCAAATTGAGGTCGGATTCCAAAACAAATTACATATCCGGGCTCGGAGGTGAATGAGTAATTGGGTTTTGGTCCGAATTTCGAGTTTGGACCATGTGAGCCCGTGTGTTGAGGAGAATCTATGTGTTGTTGTCCAGTCATAGCATGCGATTGAGTCATATTCTTGCAATTGTTGTAGTCTTTAATCGTATTGTTCATGCTTAGCGTAGCCATTTGTGATGTTGGGCAACTTCTATCCGGTTTTACTGAGATTTGGTAATTGTTGAATATTGACTCAAGGTTGAGGTTGACATTGTGGCACTAAGTATTGATGAAATACTGATTTTTCCTTGATGTTTCTACCTATCCATTATTATTGATATTTGATTGGTGCGGAAGAGTGTAAACACAAAGGGTGATTTCGTGCCATTGCATTATTTCATATGGTGAGGAAGAGTGTAAAGCACGAAGGGTGATTCCGTACCATTTCATTATTTCATATGGTGAGGAAGAGTGTAAAGCACGAAGTGTGATGCCGTGCCATTTCATTATATCATATGGTGAGGATGAGAGTAAAAGCACGAAGTGTGATGCCGTGCCATTTCATTATATCATATGGTGAGGATGAGAGTAAAAGCACGAAGGGTGATGCCGTGCAGTTTTTTCTACCGTTCTTACTTGTTTTTATCTTTTTAAGGAATTATGATTTATCCGGTTATATCATTGTTGTTGATGTCTTATAGTGTGAACCCCTCAGCATGTCCCATCCCAATATTTCATGTCTTACTTCTGCTATTGTTGTTATTGCTACATGTATGATTATACTGAACATGTTGTTTGTGGGTGTCTTGTCCTAGCCTCGCGCTATTTAGTCGAGGTTAAGCTCGACACTTACCAGTACATGGTGTCGGTTGCACTGATGCTGCACTCTGCACTTTCTGTGCAGATCCAGGTATCGGTCCGGGCTGATTCTGAGATTTGCAGCTGACTTCACCACATAGGAGACCCAAGGTAGATCTGCCGACGTTTGCAGACCCTGGAGTCCCCTTCTACCTATCATTTTACTATTTCCTTTGACTCATAAACAGTTGTATTATCCTTTAGCCAAATATTTGTAGACAAATCATAGAAGTCCGTGAGTTGTGACTCCAGATCATTGGTAGTTATGTATAAATACTCTGCTTTGTTATAGATTTCCGCTTGTCTTATTAATTTAATAGATGTTTATTTTTGTTAATCGCCAAAGTTTTTAATTACTGCGTATTGAATATCTAACGTTTTCTTGCCTAGAAAGAGTGATGTTAGGCGCCATCACGATCCCGACGGTGGGAATTTTGGGTCGTGACAGATATTAAGTCTTCTCATATGTTTCTAGAAATTTAGCCCATTTTGTTATTACCTTAATATTTGTTTGTGATGATTGACGCGCAATAATGTGCTAGACACGTTCATAGAGACTAGTTTATAGAAATTGGCTACAGATTAAACGGTGGTATTAATATCGGGGACTGGTGCAATTGCCCCTAAATTTGAGGATTACTCCGAGACTTTTAGTGAATCCCATGAATATTTCCTTAGCTTGACCTGCCCAGATATTGCTAATACATAAATAATTCAATAATTAAGGAATTATTATGTTGTGAATAATTTTGAAAAAATTGTGAACAACGACACATTAAAAGTTATGCAGAGATTACTCAAGATAATCTTCGTCTTGAAATTATGTTATCCTTGTATACGGTCAAAATCATATGACCCCGATTTTGTAGGCTCGAGAGGTCGCATCGAGGGCAGAAGTTCGATAGAGACCTGGCTTGGGCTCGAAGGAAGAATAAGAGGCTCGAAGACCTAAGTGCTTGACGAACATCGGAGCCAAGTATGATTGATTCAACAACAGTGCTGTTATGAGTTTGTTACAAAAGGATAAGATTTTCTCCATGTCCCCAAGATCATGGCGTAAATTTCGGAATAGATTTGAATGAATCAGTAACAAATTCGTACTAGGTGGTTATACAGCTGTCCCAATAAGATTCTTTACTGTAAATAGAAATGTACCTTATTTAGGGTTCCCATCCTATATAAAGGAGACCCCAATCATTTGTAATCATCATCAATCATTGGCAAAGAATATACACCTTTACTTTTCTGCTCATCTCTCAGAAATTGTCCTTCAGCTTTATTACATTCGCTTTGTTTATTTCTACTGTTCATCGTGGTCCTTCTCGAGGTCATCTTGGGGCTTGAGGAAGAAACTTGTCCATATACTGGTTTGATTTCATTTGCTTACTCAACTCACATACTTACTCTTCTTGTTAAAGTAATTAGTATTAGATTAAATCACATATCTTTAAAACCTCATTATAAATTTAAATTGTTACTCAGTTTTTAGGGTAAATAGTTTGGCACCCACCGTGGGGCTAAAGATAATAGTTATTACTTCATTACTGATTCTCATTACACACGATATTTTTACACTTTTTCTTGTCAAGATTTTCTGATTCTCAAGATTAAAAAATGTCAAACTCGCAAAACACACCTGTTCATAACAGCGAAGGTCTCGGATTTCATAGGGAAAACAACAATATAGGGGTCGGGGTACCACCGATAAACCCTGGGGGAGTTCCAAATGTGGATCCAGTCGATGTTAGTTCACACATTGCTCTAAACACCGAATTAGGCACCGACGTCGGAGGAAGCATACGTGGAGTGACCCAACCTGGTGGCCAAAGAACAAAGGGTCGAGAAGATGGGGAAGTCAGCCTCCAAGTAATCTTCGAAATGTTACAAGCTCAACATATTGCTATCGCTCAGCTGCAAAGTCAACAAAGGACTCCGAGCGTGATGCGACCAGAAACTACTCGTCATGCTGAACCAATGTCGGAAAGGTCGAGGGATAATGGATATGGGGATGATCCCACTATCATGAGAATGATCAAAGGACTCACAAAAAGGATCGAGTCAGGAGAAAAAAGGATCGAGGATAATGATATAAAAAGTGGAGACAAACAACTCGCGGGTCGACCAAATACCAGGAGCGCCTCCGATTCTGAAATGTCTTGATTCCAAAAAGTTTGTGCAAAAACCTTTCCCCCGAGCGCGGCTCCGAAGCCTATTCCAAACAAGTTTTGCATGCCTGACATACCTAAATACAATGGTACCAAGATCCCAATGAGCACATCACTACGTACACATGTGGTATAAAGAGAAACGACTTGGAGGATGATGAAATTGAATCGGTTTTGCTAAAGAAATTTGGGGAGACTTTGTCCAAAGGGGTGATGATTTGGAACTACAACCTACCCCCGAACTCTATCGATTCATTCTCCATGTTGGTGGATTATGTTGGTGCTATAAGAGTTGTAACAGGGAAATCAGATGTCTTCAAAATTAAACAAATGGACAACGAGATGTTGAGGGAATTCATGTCCCGATTTAAGATGGAAGGAATGGAACTACCACTAGTCTCCAATTATTAGGCCGTTCAAGCTTTTACCCAGGGGTTAAACGAGCGGAGCCCGATAGCGTCACGACAGTTAAAGAAAAGCTTGATTGAGTATCCCGCCGTGACTTGGGCGGATATGCATAACTGATATCAATCAAAGATTAGGTTCGAGGATGATCGGTTGGGAGCCCTCTCGGGTTCGGTTTATCCGAGAAGATTATCAGCAAAGTATTCGAGGGGCGCAGACATGGAACAAAGGTCGAACAAAGAACGGTATCAGCCGTATGTCGAAGAATGAAGAAATAGTTCGAGGTGCAACGTACCTCAGAATTATGGAAGAGTGGATCGAGGAAAGAATCCTGGGGGACTCCTGAGTAAGTTCGGATTTGATAGGTTTGCAGGATCGCAGAGGCACCTCGATTACCGGAATACAATTTCAGCATCGATGCCTCGGGGTTCGTTTCAGCCATTGGGAAGATTAGGGATACTAGATGGCATAAACCTATACAAACTGACCCTTCTCAAAGGAATCCCGACTTGATGTGTAAGTATCACGGGATACATGGGCACATGACCGAGGATTGCAGACAATTAAGAGAGGAGGTAGCCCCATTATTCAACGAGGGGCATCTTCGACAATTTCTCAATAACAGAGCCAAAAACCATTTATGGGAAAGATACGCCAATAGAAAGAATGAACCAAAGGAGCCTCAAAATGTTATTCATATGATCATCGGCGGAGTCGACGTCCCATAAGGACCCGTGTTCAAACGGACGAAAGTGTAAATTATAAGAGAGAAGAAGACTCGAGACTACGTGACCAAAGGCACCCTTACATTCAATGAAGAAGAAACTGAAGGCCTCTCTTAGACTCACAATGATGCACTGGTAATTTATGTTCTGTTAAATAAATTTCAAGTTAAACAAATTCTTGTGGATCCAAGTAGCTCGGCGAACATAATCAGGTCGAGGGTCGTAGAGCATCTCGGGCTGCTAGATCAAATCATACCTGCATCTCGAGCTGCTAGATAAAATCATACCTGCATCTCGAGTCTTGAATGGCTTCAACATGGCAAGCAAAACGACGAAGGGAGAAACAATCCTCCCAGTGAACGTGGTCGGGACTATACAGGACAATAAATTTCATGTCATCGAAGGTGACATGAGGTACAATGAATTGCATGGGAGGCCAAGGATCCATAGATGAGGGCAGTGCCCTCGACCCTTCACCAAATGATAAAATTTCTAACAAACGATGGTGTGGAGACAGTGTACGGGGAGCAACATGCAGAAAAGGAGATGTTTGCATTTCACTTTTTGACACCATTATCGACACCCTCAACCTCGGAAAAGTCGAACATAAAAAATAAGCAGATGGCCAAATAGCAATCACAATCTACATCCTCGATTGAATCCGAGGAACAGGTAGCCGAGGATGAGGGAGAGGACTTCCTTACCCCCCGAGCTTTTGTCTCCCCCGAGGAGTCGGATGTAACGAAGTCCACTATCGAGGAAGTAGAGCATGTGATATTGATCGAGCATCTACCAGAACGGAAGATATACCTGGGAACGGGGTTAAGCCTCGAACTCAGAAAAAACTCATTCAATTCCTTATCGATAACATAGATTGTTTTGATTGGTCCCACTTAGATATGATATGGATCCCCTCGGAGATAACCACCCATCAGCTGAGTCTCGACCCCAGGTTCAAACCGGTAAAGCAAAAGAGAAGACCCCAGTTCGAGGTGAAGCACACATTCATAAAGGACGAGGTAACTAAACTTCTCAAAATAGGGTCCATTAAGGAAGTAAAATACCTCGAGTGGCTAGCCAATGTAGTAGTCGTCCCCAAAAAAGGGAAACAAACTTAGAATGTATGTAGATTAAAAATATTTGAACAAAGCATGCCCTAAAGACTTTTTCCCACTGCCTAACATCGATCGTATGATCGACGCCACGGCTGGCCACGAGATCCAAACCTTTCTCAATGCCTACTCCGGATACAATCAGATTCAAATGAACCCGGAGGACCAAGATAAAACTTCGTATATTACGAAGTATGGAACATATTGGTACAACGTAATGCCCTTCGGGCTAAAAAATGCAGGGGCTATATACCAACGCCTAGTTAATAAGATGTTTGAACAACAGATAGGAAAATTTGTGGAAGTTTATATTAAGGACATGCTAATTAAGTCCCTGCGTGCAGAGGACCATTTCAATAATTTGCAGGCAACGTTCGAGATCTTAAGAAAGTACAACATGAAGCTCAACCCCGAGAAATGTGCCTTCAGAGTTGGCTCGGGAAAATTCTTGGATTTCATGGTATCGAACAAAGGGATCCAAATCAAACCCGACAAAATTAAAGCCATCGAAGAAATCACCGTCGTGGACAGTGTGAAGGTCATACAACGGCTGACCGAGCGGATAGCTGCTCTAGGCCGACTTGTCTCGAGGTCATTGGATCGAATCCATCAATTCTTTTTCCTACTCAAAAATAATAATGACTTCGCATGGACTCCAGAATGCCAGCGAGCGTTGGAGGAGTTAAAGCGGTACTTGTCGAGCTCGCCCCTACTTTACACTCCGAAGAAAGACGAAAAATTTTACCTATACTTGGCTGTGTCTGAGGTAGTGGTAAGTGGCGTGCTAGTTCGAGAAGATCAAGGTACACAAGTTCCTGTTTATTATGTAAGTCAAACCTTAGGAGATGCTGAAACCAGGTACCCGCATTTAGAAAAATTAGCACTTGCATTAATAAGCGCATCTAGAAAATTAAAGTCATATTTCCAATGTCATCCCATATATGTGTTAACTACATACCCACTTTGAAATGTTTTGCATAAGACCGAGTTGTCGGGCCGGTTGGCCAAGTGGGCCATCGAACTTGGAGGGTACGATATCGAGTATCAACCTCGAACGACCATCAAGTCTCAAATTTTAGAAGACTTTGTGGTGGATTTTACGCCTTCCCTCGTACCCGAAGTAGAAAAGGAACTTCTACTAAGAATGGGTACATCATCGCGGGTATGGACCCTTTTTACAGACGGCACCTCAAATGTGAAAGGGTCCAGACTTGGTATTGTCTTAAAACCACCTATGGCAGTGTCATTAGAAAATCTATCAAAACTTCTAGATTAACTAACAATAAGGTCGAGTATGAGGCTATGGTTGCAGGTCACGAATTGGCCAAAAGCCTGGGAGCAGAGGTCATCGAAGCCAAATGTGACTCTCTTCTAGTAGTGAATCAAGTAAACAAAAGTTTTGATGTTTGAGAAGATAGAATGCAAAGATATTTGGACAAGCTACCAGTAACGTTGCACCACTTCAAGGAATGGACATTGGACCATATACCTCGAGATCAAAGCAGCGAGGCCGACGCGCTTGCGAACTTGGGATCATCAGTTGAGGAAGATGATATTGTCTCGGGGACTGTTGCCCAGTTGTCGAGATCCGTGGTCGAGGAAGGCCATGCTGAATTTAATTCTACCAGTTGACGTGGGATTGGAGGAATAAATATGTCGAGTATTTGAAGCATGGAAAACTTTCCTTGGACCCCAAGGAATGCGAGCCAAAGCGGCTAGATTCATGCTAGATAAAAATGAAATATTTTATAGGAGGACCTTCGACGGACCACTGGCAATATGCTTAGGACCAGGGGACACTGATTATGTATTGCGAGAAATCCACGAAGGCACTTGTGCGAACCACTCTAGCGCTGACTTTTTGGTTCATAAAGTAATTAGAGCTGGATATTACTGGGATAGCATGGAAAGAGATATTAAGGAGTTCGTTCGAAAGTGTGACAAATGCCAAAGATTTGCAGCAATGATCCATCAGCCTGGTGAACAACTTCATTTGGTCCTAACCCCGTGGCCATACATAAAATGGGGGATAGACATTGTCCGCCCCCCTACCAACAACACCAGGTAAAGATAAGTTCATTTTCTTATGACTGATTACTTCGAAATGGGTAGAAGCGCAGGCCTTCAAGAAAGTAAGAGAAAAAGAAGTCATAGATTTCATATGGGACCATATCGTGTGTCGGTTCGGGATACCCGCTGAAATAGTATGCGACAGCGAGAACCAATTTATCGGTAGCAAAGTGACAAAATTCCTCGAAGATCACAAGACCAAGACTATTTTATCAACACCATATCACCCAAGAGAAATTGTCCAGGCCAAATCCACGAACAAAGAGGTTTAACGATGCTAAAGGGAAGTAGAGAGAAGTGTTTCCCGAGGTACTATGGCCATATCGAACAACGTCTAAATTAAGCACAGGGGAAACTCCGCTCTCTTTGGTGTATGGGTCCGAAGCGTTGATTCCGGTCGAGGTCGGGGATCCCAGTGTCAGGTTTCAGTATATATCAAACCACGAGGCTATGAACAATTGTCTCGAACTACTAGATGAAAAATGAGAAGTTGCACTTGCCCGAATGGCCGCACAAAATCAAAGGATCGAGAGGTATTATAACAGAAGGGCAAACATTCGCCACTTCGGAATCGAGGATTTAGTTCTAAGGAAAATCACCCTCAATACGCGAGACCCAATGAAGGAAAATTAGGCCCTAATTGGGAAGAACCGTAGCAAGTCATCGGAGTCGTGGGAAAGGGATCTTACAAACTTAGCACAATGGAAGGCAAACAACTACCAAACAACTCGAATGTATCACTACTCAAATGATACTATTGCTAGGGTATGACTTTCTTCTTTTTTCATTTATATTTAAGACTAACTCCTCGCAGGTGTTCGATCGAACACATCGATGCATTCTTCAACTCGAAGACCTTAGGTTTTAAAGGATTTGTTGCACTCTTTTTCTCTTAGATCGGGTTTTATCCCAAATGGGGTTTTCCAGCAAGATTTTTAACGAGACAACAATTATATGCTACCTAAGGGGTATTCAACAAGAATCCAAGGCTTCTTTCCAATCAACCTCGAATACTGGGGGGCATCACCCCTCGGGGACTAGTGTTTTCAAGGAAAATAGGAAAATACTTCACGCCTAAGAAGGCCTCGATAGAGAAACTTTGTAATGGGCCAAACAGTCAAAGGAACCGCGCCCATATCAGAATACCGAGCCTCGAAGGCAAAACATGTACACACATATGAGTTATTGAAAGAAGCACCTTTTTCTATTTAAACATCTCATGTCTTGAAGAAAACTGTTACTCCATACTTACGATTCTATATGAGAAAAGGCTCAAGAACCAAGACACAATTACATCTCGACCACTCGGGGACTAACATCGCTAGTCAAACTATGCAAATTTAAACTCATAAGACCTCAAAGAGGCAACCCTCGACATAAAGGCCAAGTCCATCATACTCGGGGACTAACCTTTTGAACAAATTCAAAAGGTTATCGGGAAACAAGTCCAAGAGACATACCCGAAGGCTACGACCTTAGTAAAATACTATGGTCATATAAAAAAAAAGGCTACGGCCAAAATAACACGGCTCGGAGACGTCCGACTTCCATCATAAGTTAAAGGCCTTCGAATACTTTGAAAAACTGGTTAAACTAGGCTACCCTCGGCAAAAGCAAAAAGGGCCTCGATAAAATCAGCCCTCAAATAATTTAAAGTCTTCAATAAAATCTGCCTTCGAAAAGCCTCAAGATGTATTCAATTATCATAACACAAACGGATTACAAGTGATGTTCTGAAAAATCGAACCTTCGAAAAACCAACGGGAACTAAACAAAAAAACACATGCTAACGCATAGAAAAATTCTCACTAAGTCTTTTAGCCAAAAAGAGAGAAAAATTATAGCCGTTTTAGAGGCCAATTTAGCCCGACCTAAAAGATCCTAAAGGCCAAAACATATAGGGTTCGAGACCTTGCTCTCACACAACTTGGACTCAAGAGTCCCATCATCCCGATATCACATCAAATCGATTTAAGTTTGGCTCGAGGATTAACAAAAACCTTAAGAGGTATTCTATTATAAAGATCGCCCATTAATCGATATAAAGACTAAGGGCTTATCATATTCTGAGTCCAACCCAACATCCGGACTATTCATAAGAGTTATAACATCAAATGTTTTCGCAAATGAAGACAAAACGGAATTCAAGACAAACCAAAGATGAAGCAAATGGATCCTTTATATTTATAATAGATGTTTACAAAAGATGTTTACAAGGGGACCTTACACAAAAATACAAAAACAAAATTAAGGAGCCTAATCTACTTCAAGGCCACATCCTCAAGAGCCGCATCTTCGGGAACATCCTCCTCGGGGACTTCATCTTCATCTTCCCCGCTCTCAGAGCCGCTAGCAGAACCCTCATCATCAGAGAGCAAAGCGGCAGCCTCTTCCTCCAAAGTTTTTGCTTCATCGATATCAGCTGAGAGGTCGAAGCCTCGAGCATGCACCTCCGCGAAGGCTTTTCTCTGGGACTACAACCTAGAATGTTTTAGGGCACATGATAGTTAATTTTAGCCGTAGCAGAGATACTCGAGAGTTGTGTTACCTTTTCAATAAGCACGATCTGTGCTTGATGAGCCTTCGCCAACTCAACTCGGAGATCCCTGACCTCCTCCTCTTTCTGTACATAAAGATGCTTAAGGCCATCCCTCTATTCCACCAACTTCTTAAGTTTGGCTTCACATCGGGCTAGCTCGGCCGAGATTTGGAAAATGCTTGCCGGTGAAGCAACACGCCCTTCACGCAAAGAAAAGGAGTTAGACTTAGAAATATGAGAATTAAACTCGAGCATAACTATGAAGACAAAAACATACTTGTTTAAGAAGCCTTTGGGCCTCATCAAAAATAAACAAGGCGTCTGGATCGGAACAATCCTCGATCCCCGCAAGGCACTCCCAAAAAATGTCGCTTCATTCATGGGCCGTTCCCACATCAGCAGTCCTCATGGCCTGGGCATCCCGAAATTGCCCTTTGGAGAACACTGGGCCCTGCGGCGAATCATCTACATCGATTACCCCAAGTGATTCACTTGGGATATTGTCCTTTCTTTGAAGGGACTCGGAACTAGGCTCTTCGAGCTCACCCACCAAGTGTCCCCCGGGACGAGGCGCAGTTTTTCCACCCAATGGCTCGGGGACTTTCCTCGAGGTCCTCTCCGAAATTTCTTCGGTTTGAGATTGAACCGCATCTGCCACCATTGGTTCAACGGCCTTCGAAGCATTAGTGCTTCCTCTTTTTGAGCTACCAACAGGTAGCCATCATCTTCTCCCTCTTTTCCGTCTCTATCTTCGTTCTCAGCACGAAGGCGTTGGGCTGTTTCCGAAGATAGGGCCACGGTATCAGCCTTAGGCTTTCGAAGCTTGCTTTTCTTTGGTTACGGGGAACTTGCGGGCGACCCCCTCTTCCTTTTCTTCTCCTTAACAGGCTTTGGGATTTCTTCTTCACCAGGCGGGGGAAGCCACATAGCAATGACGTCTCCGAGGCCTGCATAAAAATAAAAGTATTTCACTAAGGAACGCAAATATGAAAACAATAGAACTCACCATGATTTTTGACCTCCCATCGACCTTTGGCCAAATCATGCCAGCTGAGTTCGGCGTATGAAGAAGTAGAGACCAGAAGCTGAACCCAGCCTGGGAGGTCCGGAATCGTGCCAGGAAACCAAGCAACGGCTGCATCATTATGAAAAAAAAAGATCGAGAAAGGGATAAGATGGAGAAAGAGCAGAAAAAGTGGAGTATTCAATCACTATCGATAAGCATATACTTATGTTTCATGTTCCATTCCTCGGGGAATGGCATTCCTCATCGATGGTGGAGAAGAGAGATTTTGAGGATCGACATTGCAGCTTTATCAGGCCACCTCAATAAAGCTGAGGGTTGTATAGCCTGTTCAGATGGTCGAGGGTAAAAGACATCCCCTCGACCTGGCTCGAGAAGTATCTGATCAGGTTGACGATTCGCCAGAATAAGGGGTAGATCTGACCAAGCGTCACTTGGTATTGTTGGAAACAATCGAGAATGACAAGGTTGATGGGACCCAGAGCAGGATCTATGGGACCCAACGTGAATGGATAGGTATACATGCTTAGGTACCCTGCTTTGTGAGTAGTAATGTCCTCTTCAGAGGAAGGGACCACCACGTCTTTTTTCTCCCAATTGCAATTTATTTTCACCTGCTTGACTTCGGCTTCGGTTATCAAACTAATATACCATGACATGGGTTCACATCGACCCGGGACCAAAGCAGGTTTATCGATTTTGAAATTGGAAGTTGTTTCGCACGGCCTGGGAATACATTTCTTGATACGAGGTGGCACCACCGCTTTACTTATAGACAGTCGTGATGATGAAGCGACTTTCTCTTTTTGGGGAACAGTCTTAGATGTTTTGGCCATTGTTGTTGAGAAAATCAAAAGAAAAAGAAGAAGTTGGTGATGGAATAAGAACAAGTTCAGAGAAGGGTAAGCTCAGAGAAATTGAAGAAGCTAATGAGGTTTTAAGAACGCTTTGAGAAGTAAAGTTTGCAAAATTGAGGACTTGGGTTATTTATAGAAGTTGCTTAAGCGTATTGAGGAAGCCAAATGGCCGACCATCAGCCGCCTTCAATTAATGGCCTTGGGGAACTGTGCGGACGCGACCTTTCAATCACATCAGTCGCTGATGTGACGAGGTTGGCATCATGGATGAGGCATCGAAGGGACAGGAATCAAATCATTTCTTACCATTTTATTCTAAGAAACGCGGGGACTATCTGTATACGGTCAAAATCATATGACCCCGATTTTGCAGGCTCGAGAGTCGCATCGAGGGAAGAAGTTTGATAGAGACCTTGCTCGAGCTCAAAGGCAGAATAAGAGGCTCGAAGACCTAAGTGCTTGAGGAACATCGGAGTCAAGTACGATCGATTCAAAAATAGTGTCGTTATGAGTTTGTTACAAAAGGATAAGATTCTCGTCACGTCCCCAAGATCATGGCGTAAATTATGGAATAGATTTTTACGAATCAGTACAAATCTGTACTAGGTGGTTATACAGCTGTCCCAATAAGATTTTTTACTGTAAATAGAAATGTACCTTATTTAGTGTTCCCCTCCTATATAAAGGAGACTTCAATCATTTGTAATCATCATCAATCATTGACAAAGAATATACACCTTTACTTTTCTGCTCGTCTCTCAGAAATTGTCGTTCGGCTTTATTACTTTCTCTTTGTTTATTTATAATGTTCATCGAGGTCCTTCTCGAGGTCATCTTGGGGCTTGAGGAAGAAACTTGTTCATATACTGGTTTGATTTAATTTTCTTACTCAACTCACATACTTACTCTTATTATTAAAGTAATTAGGTGGATTAAATCATATATCTTTAAAACCTCGTTATAAAATTAAATTGTTACTCAGTTTTAGGGTAAACAAGCCTTGTATGTCATACTATTTTGCATAAAATAATAGATTCTCGCACAACTTCAAATGAATAATATTTTTTATCGTCAATCAAACATTGCATTAGTTATGTGGAGAATACAATTTCTTATATAACCACAAATGTTGTATTAGGAATGCATGAGTTATTTTACTAATTCCTTGAACCAAATATAATATTAAATTATGCGAGATTTTTTATGTGATGAACAATGAAAATACTAACAATAAGTAATGGTTGTTATATCAATATTATCTACTTTAAAAATATTTTTGTATTTAAATACTCTTATTTAATATTATTCCTACGCATATTTTTGTCCCATATTTTATCAGATATACAATGTAAATTAATTCTTTCGCAAATTACATCACTATTATTAACGTAAAGATTAGTATCTATATCATATTAAAAGCGCGAAGGCCCTTAGCGAAATGTCGCTCACCTTTTTTACCCCTTTAAAAATAGGGTTCACACTAGATAAAATAGTTATTTAACTAATTTTCTAATATGTAGGAATGTGCATTTTGTTATAAATAGAATCTACTTAAGGTGAATGTCACGACCCAAAATATTAACTCAGGTTGTGATGGCGCCCAACACCAGGGTTAGGCAAGCCCACACTTAAATTACTAAGAATTTCTCCCATGCTTGGTTAAACATCCCAATACGTACCAAGTTTTTTTAAAATTCAAACATTATTGAAAAAGATAGCAAGTCATTTTTACCAAAAGCAGTCAAAAAGAGGAATGAGCCAATATATATATGTACAGACCCGTAAACCAAAATAAAAACTACATGTGTGCCAGGAACTAGTGTCACAAGTCCTACAGGCATACTAACAGGATATACAAAACATAATATACAATCCCGCTGTCTGAAAGAAATAGACGGGAAATAAACAAAAGAAAACTCCATGGTGTTGCCGAGGATCATCAGGAGAAGAAGCTCACCGTGAAGTGGGGTCCAACTAAGATCATAATCGAGCTCCGCTCTGATAACCAGATGCACCAGCCTCAGAACCTGTACAATTAAGTACATAAGTGTAGCATGAGTACATAAAGAAATATGTACCTAGTGAGTATCCCGCCTAACCTCGAAGAGGTAGTGACGAGAGGTCGACTTGACACTCACTAAGGTCCAATAAAATGATTAGCAATATATAATATCAGCAATGGACATACAAGGATGATAAAAGCAATAAACATTTAAAATAATAGTAATTCAAATAAATACTGGAGGTAAATATGCAAGTTACACTTCATTATTCTTTTCTTTCCTTTAAATATATATATATCTGAACACTCAAAATCCATAAAAGAATTCTTAACAATTTAACATGCGCATACAAGATAAGGACAACCGGCCTGAGCCATCATAATGATCATATTTGTGCAATGTCGAGGGTCGAACGACCCGAACCATAATATATATATATATATATATATATATCTTTCAATCTCGTTGTGGTGTACGGCCCGCTTCCATAAGAGTGGGGGAAATAACACTCCGCTCGCGGAATGTAAATTGCGAAGCGGTCACATGAACACACAATCCACACATTTATTGTTTATCAATTACTTTCCGTGAAAAATTCCTTTAAATTACTTATCTTCCAAGATCTCAGGAAAACAAGCCGCATGTAACATTAATTCACTAAGCATATAATTAATTTCAAGGAAAACATAAAACATGGTGTAAGCCTAACTACCCGGACATAACAATAATAGCCGCTACGTACGGACTCTCGTCACTTTGTACGTACGTAGCCCCCACAGTTATCACATATAGCATTTAAATCACCTAGGGGACAGTTCCCCCTTACAAGGTTAGAAAGGATACTCACCTCGCGAAGAATCTACTCCCCGGACCAAGAACGCGCCCGAAACTCCGAACTCTACACCCGAGGACTCGAAACTAGCCAAATGTTATACAAATACATTAATTTATGCTCAAAGTATGGAAATTCTCCTACTCCTTTAGTAAGTTCACCATTCTTGAAGAAATTCTAAAATCCAACCCCGGGCCCGCATGCTCGGATTCCAAAAATTCTCGAAGGAAACACTCATCCATAGCCTAAGGATCATTAATATATAATTTTTACTTGATTTCGTAGCTAATTCACGGGTAAATTCTCAAATTATCGATAGCCCTAGGTTACTACCCAATTCTTGATTTTCACCAACTATGTGATTAAACTTAACTAGGAATTCATGCATTTACAAGTCTTAAGATAAAATTTACTTACCTTCTAGGGGTTGGGTCGTGGAGCCTTCTCCCCAAGCTCTCAAAGTTTTTAATGGATAAAAGAGTGAAGAAAACAATGAGGAATCCCGTATTTAACAAACACACTGTCTGACAGTGTTTCCGTACCTACGCCTGCGAGCAAAAGCTCGCACTTGAGGAAATGGACGAGGGAGCCTGGGCCAGCACCCGCGGAGTGGAGACCGCACCTATGGCTCCGCTCCTGCGGAACATTTTCTGCACCTGCGAGAAATGGCCTGCCTACTGGGGGCCGCACCTGTAAGGCTGGGACCGCAGGAGCGGTCCCGCACTTGCGGCTGGGCAACCGCACCTGCAGTCAACACTAGAGCAAGTGCAGCAGCAGCTATTTCAGCTGGTTTTTGGCCTCGTGTGGTGTCCAAGAGGCACCTGGGCCCACCCGATCCCCCGTCCAAATATACCAACAAGTCCCAAATCGTAATAGGATTCGCTCGAGCCTTCGGAACACCCAAATCAATGCTAAAACTCAAAATCACACCCCAAAACCCCTAGAACCAAACTTAGGAACTTTAAGTTTTCTTGACTTCGCTAACAACGCGCCGAACCGGCCTATACTACTCGGAATGACACCAAATATTGCAGGCAAATCATAAATGACATAACAAAACTATTCCCGGTCTCAGAATTCCGTTCGGACCTCGATAACACAAAAACACGTCCCAAACCACAATAGGAACTTAAGGAACTTCTTATTTCTACATTGGGTGCTGAAACGCTCCCGGGTCATCAGAAATCCATTCCGAACATATTCCCAGGTCCGAAATCGTCATACGAAGCTACCAGAACCGATGAAACTCGATTCCAAGGTCGTTTACCCAAAATGTTGACCGAAGTCAAACTTGGCCTTAAAGGACAACCTTAAGGAACCAAGTGTTCCTATAGCACTCTAAACACTTCCGAATCTCGGACCACCCGCCCCCCGCAAGTCATAAATTACAATAAGCCTCTATGGGAAGTTTCATTTAGTGGAACGGGGCCCGATAACGTGAAATGACCGGTCGGATCGTTACAGTGAAATCTATATATTAGAGAGATTTTAGGGATTTTACTTGATGGCTAAGTCACTATTTTCCTATAAATAGAGGGTCTTATTCCGTTGTAATTCATCCCATATCAATAATAATTCTCTCCCCTACTTTTCTCTGCAATACTCTTCTTCTTCTTTTATTGTTTCATAACACGATATCAGCACGAGACTCTAACCAATTGAGTAGAAGCTTTGGGATTGAGCATAATGATTGTCAATTGTTCCATGAACTTCCTTCGTTACTAAATTCTGGATTTAAGGTAAGTATTTTACTTTATTTTTATCTTTTAAATTCTTGAAATTCTATAATTTAATTTTAAATGCAAGCAAAGACAATAAACTTTGATTATATAACTCTTATAGAGTTTGCAAGAAATTATAATCACTAGAAGTGGTAAAATTTCTATGTCTTGCCATGATCAAATTCATGTCTGATTGTGGGAAAATAAGTGGAAACCCGCCCCATTGAATTTACTTCATTCATATTCCCCTTAAGAAAATGCGATAACAATATATGATAAGTCTGAAAGATGACAAACTTATTACCGTGATTGTATCAATGGATGTGGGAGTGGCAATATACGAAATTATAATCGTCATTATTGTGATAACGAGAATAATAAGAATTCTCAAAATAATCATTCACTCTTTGAAAGTAATATTTGTCATCGATTTTACATGAGATTTTGTAAAGCACATATAGATGATTATGGTTCATTCATGATGTGAATATGATGACATCTGATTTTATGAATACATATTCATTCTTGGAAGAATATGAATGTACTAGTGGTAGTGCATATATCACACTCACTTCTAAAATGAGGTTTGAGATGAAATAAGAAAATAATTTTATTATTATGGCATGAATGGTCATTGATCACGTAACTATTGTGATTATGCCAAAATATTATGGCAATGTGATTATTACGGGGCATAAGTAATAGAAGTAACATATTTTGCCTATGATGATATTGACCATGACCATAATTGTATAACTTTCTCCTTGAAAGTAATATTCACTATATGGATTTTGATGCATATGTGGTAGTACAAAATTAATTGAAAGCTCTAGAAGAGTCAATTATACTACTTTGGAGAAATAAAATTGATTATCTATAATGTATTGTGTCATAGTAAGTCTCAAAAAAACATATTGAATTTCTAAATTATTCGTAGCGGTTGGTTATATTGAGACTATAAATAAAGAAAATATTTAATACCTTCTATTACTACAACTTGTAGTGGGGTAATATGTATGTGAAAAGTTACCCACTTTATTCTCTAGTCGTACTAAACAAATAAAAGAATACCACAATAAAGTGGATGCTTATTGATATAAAAACCCATATCATAATAAACTTGGAGTTTATTGTTAATTGCATACGTAATGGTATAAACCTGAAGTTTATCAATATTGATAATTTATTCAGCTGACATAATTGATTTTAGCCATGTTAATTTAAGTATGATGTTCAAAAATAAAAGAGAATTCACATGGATAAATATTGAAGAACAAGAAAGTTCTTTATGAATTCTCTTATTTTTCTTGTTCTCGCGATTATGATACAACTAAAATTGGGATTGAATCCCGTGAATGCTGAAAATATCAAAGGTGAATATAGGCTCATTCACCTGCCATGTATACCACATAATATGCATCTATGAGATGGTTACATGTTCGATTATTACTAACCCGCAACCTGGTATTTGCGAGGTAACTTGCTTAATAATTTAATTTAGAGCATATTCCAAATTTTTTATTCAAGATAGTTCATCTTGATAAGTTGGTTTACGTCACATTTGGTTTAACAAAATGATTTATTGATTGCCTCCACTTAATAGCTAAACTATTGATTATGAGAAAAATGTTATCTATATCAATTTGATATACATTATATACGAAAGTATATTACATTCTCCCCTCACAACTAGTTCAGATTCAGGAACCAAATAATTTCATCTTATTATTATTGATGTGTGGTGTATATTTTGATTAACACCATAGTGCATAAAGATGGATTCCCAAAGTTTAGGAAGCAAGTTAGTTTTTCTAACATGAGGAGGAGAGATGATAAATATTTGAGGAAAGGTTACGTGGAATGAATTATCAATTCTCTATAAGCATGATAATGTGATAGCGAGGATTTTCAAGGTGCAACATATTCATTGAAGTTAATATAGATGATTTATTACAAAATCTATGGTAACATCAACCTTCAAGAAGCTAGTGCACAAGATTGGAATGCGAAGGCTCGAGGAAGTGAATTGATGCTCTCATCAGGGGGAGTTAATGCGCGTTGCACTCTTTTTTCCTTACAAGCTTTTTTCCCACTAGGTTTTTCTTGCAAGGTTTTTAACGAGGCAACCAAAAGGCGTATTTTTACATATGTGTACTCTTTTTCCTTTACTAGAATTTTTTTCCTATTGAGTTTTATTTTAGTTAAGGTTTTAACGAGGCACATTATTTGTTGAATAGACATTCAAGGGAGAGTGTTATAAATAGAATTCTATGTAAGGTGAATGTCTATATTTTAGAGAGATTTTAGGGATTTTACTTGGTGACTAAGCCACTCTTTCCCTATAAATAGAGGGTTCATATTCCATTGTAATGCATTCCAAATTAATAAGAATTCTCCCTATAACGACGTCACCGGTCGTTTAGAGATCTAGCGCGTCGTTCAGCAGTTTGGGGTCATGAGCAGCTCCGTTTCAGGTATTATGACTTGTAGGTGTGGTCGGAATTGAATTTCGGGATGTTTACAGTTGATTTGGAAAAATATTTCTCATTTCAGAAGCATTAAGTTGGAGAAAAGGACTAAGATTATAATTTTGAGTAAACGACCTTAGACTCAAGATTTGAAGGTTCCTGCAGGTTCGTATGATGATTTCAGACTTGGGCGTATGTCCGGATCAGGTTTTGGATAACCCAGGAGCGTTTCGGTGTATATTGTAGAAGTCAATATTCTTGAAGGAATTTCCTAAGTTTGGCTTGAAGCGCATTTCAGTGATATTGATGTCCGTTTGGGATTCTGATTCTGGGAATAACTTCATATGGTGATTCTAGAGTTGGGAGCGCGATCGAAAGTGAATTCGGATGTCCGTAGGTCATTTTGAAGTCATTTGGCTAAAGATAGAAATTTGAAGGTTTTTGAGAAATCCGATTGGAAGTGGGAGTTTTGATATCGGGGTCGGAATACGATTTCGGAAGTTAGAGCATGTCTGTAATGTTGAATATGACTTGTGTGCAAAATTTAGGGTCAATCGGACGTGATTTGATAGGTTTCG
>ML392985.1:36829-112964 GCA_005239525.1 Nicotiana knightiana
CAATATTTGAAGTTAGAAGAGGAGCTGGAATTGCTGTCATCTAGTGTGACCGCACATGCGAGGCTTTGGTCATAGATGCGGAGCCGCAGGTGCGGCTATGGCACCGCAGGTGCGAAGAAGTGGTGTTCTGGGGCCTCGGGTGGATTCCGGGTGGTGAACGATCAATATTTGAAGTTAGAAGAGGAGCTGGAATTGCTGTCATCTGGTGTGACCGCACCTGCGAGGCTTTGGCCGTAGATGCGGAGCCGCAGGTGCGGCTATGGCACCGCAGGTGCGAAGAAGTGGTGGTCTGGCTGGGAGCGCAGGTGCGATGATAATTCCGCACATGCGAAGTCACTGATGCGGGGTATGGGGCGCAGGTGCAAATTTGGCTGGAGTTGAGGAAAAACCGCAGGTGCAGAAGTTTGGGCGCACCTACGGAATCGCAGGTGCAATAGCTGGGTCACAGGTGCGAAAAATGGCCTGGGCAGAATGTTTTATAACCGTGATTTTTGGCTATTTCCTCACTATTTCATCTTGGCATGGGAGATTTTGGGAGGCTTCAAAGGAGGATTTTTTTCATGCAATGTTAGATAAGTAGTTCCTTCATGTTTCTAAGTTAAATACAAGGTTATTACATGGAATTATACATGAGAATTTGTAGGAAAATTGGGAAATCTTGATGAAAACCTAGAAATTTGTATTTGGATTTTAACCACGAATTTGAGCATGGAATTTAGAGTAAATTGTATATTTGAACTAGTAGAGCTATGGGTAGAATATGTCTTCGAGAAATTTCGGATTCCGGGCACGTGGGACCGATGGCATTTTGGTCAATTCACCAAGAAGAGTTGGGAAGGTATATAATTTGAATTTGTTGCGAGTATTAGGATGAATTTTCATTGCTTTGCCCGTTATTTGGTAGTTTTGGGGCATTGTGCATTCATTGGAGTCGTCGGAAGGGCTTGGAAGCCGGTTATGGAACTTCGGATCGAGGTAAGTCTCCTTTCTAACTTTGTGAGGGGGAATTGTCCCCTTAGGTGAACTAATTAAGTATGTGCTACTATCTGCGGGGTTACGTACGTACGAGGTGACGGGAGTCCATGCGTAGCTGCTATTATGCCTTGTCCGGGTAGCCTAGGACCCACTAGCATGCCTTACCTATTGTATCTATGATCTTGTCTGTAATATTAGACTGCTAATATAATCGAAATTGTAATTGAATGTCTAAAGAAGACTAGAGTTTAGTTTCTTAATTATCTAGAAAGAGAATTGATTTCCTTCGCGGGCGATTGTATTTCCGGATAAGGTTATATTATTAAACATTATAAAAACTTGGCAAGTGAATTTCGAAAAAGGATTTAAATACTATTTTGTGGTTTTTAAAAGAGAAATATGTCATTTACTTGAGTAGTTTTTTCCCGACGTAGTCGGAGTGGATTGTTGATTGTGCATGACTGCATGTGACCGCTTCGCAATTTACATTCCGCGAGCAGAGTGTTATTTCCCCCACTCTCATGGGAGCGGGCCGACGCCACGACGGATTGAAAAATGCACTTATAGTACGGGCCGTTCGACCCTCGGCAGTGCATAGATATGATTATTTTATGGTATGGGTGCACTTATGGTTCGGGCCGTTCGATCATCGGCAGTGCACATACATGATTATTTTTATGGCTCAGGCCGGTTGTCCTTATCCCGTATGCGCATGCTAAATAGTTAAATGTTTTCATGGTTTTTGAAGTGATAAGATATTTGAGGAAAAATAAAGAAGTAATTGTTTATTTAAGATATTTTGGGGGGAAACAAAGAAGAAGTTTGTTTATTTAAGATATTTGGGGGAAAATGAGGAAGTATGAACTGTTTATTTACTTCCAATATTTACTTGGATTTCAGTGCCTTATATATGTTTACTGCTTTACTACCTTTATATGCCTACCGTGTTCATCATATTCTGTTAAATTAATTTGTTGGACCTTAGTGAGTGTCTAATTCGACCTCTCGTCACTACCTCTCTGTGGTTAGGCGAGCGACTTACTGAGTACACGTGGTTTTCGTACTCATGCTACACTTGCTATGCATTTTTATTGCACGGGTACTTTCATAGCGATGTGGCTGGTTGAAGACCTAGGCGAGCTGCATCATCCGGAGGCGATCCGCAGCTGACAGAGTCTCCCTCATATTGTATTTATTTCCAGTTTAAATTCCTTGTCCAATTTGTATTATGGACAAGCTTGTAATATTTGTGAAATTCTTAGAATTTGCTCATGTACTTGTGACACCGGGTTCTGGGATGTGTTGGGATATATTTTGCTGAAATGGAATATTTAAACCATTGTATTTACTTAACGGATTTTTATTTAGTTACTATGTAATAAAGTGAAAGGTAATGTTTTTCATAAATATTATAACATGAATTTATTTCAACTAATTAATGATTGGCTTGCCTGACGGTGTTGTCCGGCGCTATCACGACCTTAGTAGATTTTGGGTCATGACACTCCCTCTATGCTTTTCTCTGCAATACTCTTCTTCTTCTTTTATTGTTTTATAACACATCTTATTATTTTCCTAATGATTAGTACTTTGAGTTTTTAACGTTATCAATTAATTATTTTTCTAAAATTTAGTACTTTGAAATCAACTAAAATTTTAGTACTTATTAAATCTTTCCTTATTTGAATTAGAATTATTTTTCTTTAATAATAATTGATCTTCTTTCCTTGTGTGTATCAATGTAAAACCTCAATTTGAGATATGATTGTCACTATAAATTTGTAAATGTTATAAATGGTATTTTATTTATGGTAAATGTCTATATTCTAGAGAGACTTTAAGGTTTGTTATTTGGTGGTTACGTCACTTTTTTCTATAAATAGAGGGGTTCTATTCCATTGTAATTGATCCCAAAATCAATAAAAATTCTCTCTCTATACCTTTCTCTTCTATACTCTTCTTCTTCTTTTATTATTTTATAACCCGTTATCAGCACAAGACTCTGAGTAGAAGCTTTGGCATTGTGTAACGACCCGGCCGGTCATTTCGTGAGATTAGCCCCGTTTCTACCATTTCTGCTTTATCATATGTTTCTTAGCCTATTTATGTTGTGCTGAGTCGGTTGGTTCGGGTACGGAGTGGTCGTGGTGAGAACATAGACACTTAGTCTCTTAAATTAGCTTAATAGTTAAAAAAAAAGACAACTGTGAGTTGACTTATTGGTAAACGACCTCGGAATATGGATTTTATGGCTCGGATAGCTTCGTTAGGTAATTTCAGACTTATGAGTGTGTTTGGAATGAAGTTCTGATGTCCGGTGAGGAATTAGACTTGAATTGGTGAAAGTTAGTTTTTGGCAATTGCCGGTCGGCAAGGGAAAATAGGCTATCGGGGTCGGAATGGAATTCCGACAGTTGGAGCAGGTTCATAATGTCATTTTGGATATGTTTGTAAGTTTTCAGGTCAATCGGATGTGTTTTGGTTGGCTTCGGCATCATTGGGGAAATCTAGAAGTTTCAAAGGTCAAAGGCTTGAATTTGATGTGATTTTGGTGTTTTTGCGTTGTTTTTGGTGTTTCGAAGGTTCGACTAAAGTCGAATGAGATTATGGGATGTGTTTGTATGTTTGGTTGGGGCACCAGGGGGCTCGGGATTGATTTCGGATGGTTAACGGAGGGTTGGACTTAGGAATTTGCAGCAAAGTTGTTGCTGGTGTCATTTTACTGGTGTGGCCACACCTGCGGATGGGGAGCCGCAGGTGCGATGGACGCAGATGAGAAGGCCATTGCCCAGGTGCGAAAAGAGGTCAGGCTGGGGGAAGGCGCAGATGCGAGGCATGGGCCGCACTTGCGAAGCCGCAAGTGCGGGTGAGGCACCGCAGGTGCGAGATTGGACTTTTAGTGGAATTTCGTAGGTGCGCACCTGGGACCGCAGGTGCGGGTCTACAGGTGCAAAAAATGGTCCACAGGTGCGGATTAACTAGGCAAGAGGTAAAAATAGGTGCCTCCGTGAAATTTTGGATATTTCTTCCATTTTGCATGCGGGTTGAGCCAATTTGGGAGCAATTTGAAGAAGGAATTCGAGAGTCTTCAGTGGAGGTAAGTTTCTCGGACTATAACTCGTTTCTATGTTATTTTGTGACGGATTAGTCTTGGAATTGGTGGATTAAATGGCATAAATTGGGGGTTTAGGGCTTGGGAAATTGAGACTTGTAATTAAGGAATTTAGGAGTTGTTTGTGGTCGGATTGTGATGCATTTTATATGTGTAGACTCGGGAAGGGATAAGGATTCTTGTGACGCGATTTTCATCAAATTTCGAGACGTGGTCCCGGGGCTATGGTTTGGCCAATTTCGGGAATTGTGCTTAAAATTGATAGCTTTCAATTGGGTTTTGTTCCTTTAGTGTATATTGATGATGTTAATCTGGTTTTGGTTAGACTCGGAGAATTTGGGAGCCAATTCGAGGGGCAAAAGCATCACGGAGTAGCTTTTTGGCTGTTTTGAGGTAAGTAACAATGGTAACTCTAAACTTGAGGGTATGTAACCCCGGTATTTGATATTGTTTTAGTAAATGAGGTGACGCACATGCTAAGTGACGAGCGTGTGGGCGTGCACCGATAGGGATTGTGAGTTGATCCGTCCTGCAGCGACTATTAAGCTGCGTATTTGAGTTGAAACCTTACGACATCCTGTATTTCAGAAGTTTATACTTGTTTATGGGCGGTGAGCCATGTTTGGGGCCTCGTGCCGACCTGTTTAGACCCTCAGGGGTATTTTTACACTATTCTCACACTATCCTGATAGAACATCTGTGAACTCAGTCATGTTTACCACTTGTTGTTATTTTCACTGTCATCACACTGTTTTGAAACTTTGAGAAGTATTTTGGGCTGAGTCCCGTGAGTTGAGATGAATTTCCCGAGTGGCTTGTGAGGATGACTGAGTGAGGCCGAGCGCCGAGTATGTGAGGATAGTTATGGAACGGGCTGCAAGCCGCAACAATATATATGTTATATGTTATATGGGTCGGGTTGCACGCCACATCAATATAGATTATATATGGATCGGGCTGCACGCCGCAACAATATATATATTGGATCGGGCTGCACGCCGCAACAATATATATATTGGATCGGGCTGCACGCCGCAACAATATAGCGCTTGGGATATATGAGCCCCTCTAGGAGTCTGTACACCCCCAGTGAGCGCAGTCGACTATTATATGGATCGGGCTGCACGCCGCAGCATATGTTATGTGGGTTTGGCTGCACGCCGCAATATATGTTATATGGATTGGGTTGCACGCCACATCAGTATATATATATATATATATATATATATATATATATATATATATATNGAGGCTTGCCCGAGAGGCTTTATTGTGAGTGATATTGTGCCCGAGGGGCTTATATTTTATGAAACTACTATTTTCACTCTTCTTTACAATGAGCCTCTAATGATAATGTTGGGAAATGTTTTTATGCGAGATTTTTAAATGGAAACTGGAGTTTTATGAAATATTCGGAATGTAGATTCCTGACTTGATTTATTCATTTCCACTGTTACTCATTATGTGGATTTACATGATTTATAAATGCTCGTCACTACACTCAAGTTTTTAGTTACTTTGATTACTTACTGAGTTGGTGTACTCACGTTACTCCCTACACCTCTGTGTGTAGATCCAGGTACCGGACCATCTCACGAGTTGATTTTCGGACGTGCTTGGAGTTTGATCGAGGATCGAGGTAGCTGCTCAGCGTCCCCATCTCACCTTCTCTCATGACAGTTGACTCCAGGTTTTGGGGAAGTGTATAAATTGTTTATCTCATTTTGCTATTTTAAATCTGATAGTTTTGGGAAATTATGAAACATTATGATAGTCTGTAAGTGTTGGCTAGCCTAGTTCCATGATAGGCGCTACACGACTGGCTTAGGATTTTGGGGTCGTGACAAATTGAGATTTGAGCATAATAATGTTCAATTGTTCCATGAACTTCCTTCATGATTAAATTCTGGATTTAAGGTAAGTATTTTAGTTTATTTTTGTATTTTAAATTCTTAAAATTCTCTAATTTGATTTTAAATACAAGCAAAGACAATAAAATTTTATTATAGCTCTAATAGAGAATTATAACCACCCGAAGTGGTAAAATTTCTATGCCTTGCCATGATCAAATTCATGTATGATTGTGGGCAAAGAAGTGAAAATCCGTCCCATTGAATTTGCTTCATTCTCATTCCCTTTAAGAAAATGTGATAGCAATATGTGATAAGTCTAAAACAAGATAAAATTATTACCATGAAGGTATCAATGGATGTGGACATGGCAATAGACGAAATTATAATCATCATCACTGTGATAATGAGAATAATAAGGATTCTCAAAATAATCCTTCACTCTGTGAAAGTAATATTTGACATGAGATTTTGTAAAGAACATATACATGATTATGGTCCATTCATGATGTGAATGTGACAACATCTGATTTATGAATACATACTCATTCTAGGAAGAAAATGAACGTGCTAGTGGTAGTGAATATACCACACTCACCTCTAAAAGGAGGTTTGATATGAAATAAGAAAATAATTTCATTATTATTATGGCATCAATAGTCATTGATCACGTACCTATTGTGATTATGCCAAAATATTATGGCAATGTGATCATTACATGGCAAAAATAATAGTAGCAACATATCTTGCCTATGATGTTACTGACCATGACCATAATTGTATAAATTTCTCCTTAAAAGAGATATTCACTATATGGATTTTGAAAAATATGTGGTAGTACAAAATTAATTAAAAGCTCTAGAAGAGCCAATTATACTGTTTTAGAGAAATAAAATTGATTATCAATAATGTATTGTGTCGTAGTAAGTCTCAAAGAAACTTATTGAGTTTCTAAAGTATTTGTAAAAGTGGTCAGTTATATTGAGACTATAAATAAAGGAAAGATTTAGTATCTTCTATGACTATAACTTGTAGCGAGGTAATATGTATGTGAAAAGTTACCCGTTTTATTCTCCAGTTTTTACTACATCAATAAAAGAATGACACAATAAACTTGGAGTTTATTGATAATTGCACACGTCATGGTATAAACCTCAAGTTTATCAATATTGATGATTTATCCAGTTAGCAAAATTAATTTTTAGTCATATTAATTTAAGTATGATGTGCAAAAATAAAAGAGAATTCACATGGATAAATATTAAAGAACAAGAAAGTTCTTTACGAATTCTCTTATTTTGCTTGTTCGTGCGATTATTATACCAACTAAAATTGGGATTGAATCCTTTGAATTCTGGAATTTATCAATGGTGAATATGGGCCCATTCACCTATCATGTATACCACATAATATGCATCAATGAGATTGTTACATGTGCAATTATTATTAATCTACAATATAGCGTTTGCCAGATAACTTGCTCAATAATTTAATTTAGAGCATAATTTTCAGATTTTCTATTCAAGAAAGTTCATTTTGATAAGTTGGTAGACATCACAGTTGGTTTAACAAAATGATTTATTGAGTTTCGTCACTTAATATGTCACGACCCAAAATCCTAACTTAGGTCGTGATGGCGCCCAACAGCGGGGTCAGGCGAGCCAACACTCAATTTACTAAGGGTTCTTTCTTATTAGATTAAACATTTCAATGTATACTCAGTTTTTAAAACTTAAAACATAAATTGACAAGGATAATTAGCCAATTTTTAATCAAAAGCGATCATGAGGAGGCGTGAGACAATATATATACAGACCCGTAATCCATAATAACTACCACGTGTGTGCTAGGAACTAGTGTCACAAGTCCTACGAGCATACTAACAGAATATACAAAAGATATAACATACAGTCCCACTGTCTGAAAGAAATAGATCGGAAATAAGCAAAAGAAACTCCATGGTGCTGCCGGAGATCGCTAGGAGAAAGCAGCTCACCGTGAAGTCAGGTCCGTGTAAAAACAGAATCAAGCTCCGGTCTGACAACCAGATGCACCAGCCTCAGAACCTGTACAATTAAGTATAGAAGCGTAGCATGAGTTCTTATTTTTACATAAATATATATGTACCCAGTGAGTATCACGCCTATCCTCGAAGAGGTAGTTACGAGAGGTCGACTTGAAACTCACTAAGGTCCAACAATATAATTTAACAGAATATGATGAAAATTGTAGGCATGTAAAGGCAGTGAATCAGCAAATATATATATAAGGCACTGAAATTCAAGTAAGTACTGGAAACAAATAAACAATTACTACTTCACCTTCCCCCAAAAATCTGTCAAATCAATGTCCATGAATTTAGTAACAAATAAATCATGCGTGTCACGACCCAAAATCCAACACAGGTCGTGATGGCGCCCAACACCCGAGTCAGGCAAGCCAACAATTGTTTACTAGTGAGGTTATCCTTATTTGACATACCAACCCCACACTTACCTAATTTTTAAACTTTGATCATTTAAACAAAAAGCGGAAACATTAATAAATTTAAATAAATACATCCGAAATGATCGTGATCCAATATATACAGTCCCAAAATAAGAGCCTACAATGTGCATGCCAGGAAATAGTGTCACAAGTCAATAGGCAATCTAGTAGAATATACAAAAGATGATACAAGTTGTACTGCTGTCTGAAAGGATGTAGACAGAAATAAACAAAAGATAACTCCATAGCAAAGCTGAGAATCGCCCATAGGGAGGCAGCTCACCATGGAGTCAGGTCCAGAATATATGTCAAGCTCCGGTCGGATAACCTGATGCACCAGCCTTAAACCTGTACAATTAAGTACAGAAGCATAGTATGAGTACATAAATAGATATGTACCCAGTGAGTATCCTGCCTAACCTCGAAGAAGTAGTGACGAGAGGTCGACGTGATACTTACTAGGGTCAGACAATGTGGAATGACTACAGGCTAACCAGTAGTAGCAGTAATGAATAGTAATAAAGAAATGAGCATCAAATAACAATTCACTAGTACCCTCGCGCCATCCTTTTTCCATGGCATACAAGCTATTTAACCTTCATTCTTTTCATGAAATCAACAGTTGCAATTACAGGGCTTCTCACAAATTACTGAAGCATATAACATGCTATGAGCATACGGTCATTACGACGTGAAAAGTAAATGTGCACTGCCGAGGGTCGAACGGCCTGAACCATAGATGCATCTATCTGCCCCGTCGCGAATCGAACATGCGACACGGTTAATATAATACCAAGACCACCCCCACTCACGAATCATACATGCGACTCGGGTTAATATAATATTAGGGCTACCCTGCTCGCGAATCATCCATGCTACTCGGGTTCCCATACAAATTCATGATTAGCAGGAGATTTCCAGATAATTTAGCAGGGAACGTACTAACAGTGTGAGAATTTTAGAGATATCAACTTCAAACATAACCCGTTAGGCTTTCACATGCGAGATTCGAGGACATTAGGCTACTTAATCCATATACCAGATCACAGATACAACACATAGAGCATGTTTGTGAGTCCTAAAATACCTGACAAGGCATAATAGTAGCTGCGCACGAACTCTCATCACTTCGTGCGTACGCAGCCCCCGCAAATAAGGATAAAACCACCATTTATAATCACCTATGGGGACAATTCCCTTTTACAAGGTTAGAAAGGAGACTCACCTATGGGGACAATTCCTTTTTACAAGGTTAGTAAATTCACCATTCTTGAAGAAATTCTAAAATCCGACCCCGGACCTGCATGCTTGGATTCCAATAATTCTCAAAGGAAACACTCACCCATAGCCTAAGGATCATTAATATACGGTTTTCACTCAATTTCATAGCGAATTGACGGGTAAATTCTCAAATTATCGAAGGCCCTAAGTCACTACCCAAATTGTGCTGAGGTCTATCTAGGTGCCCATCTCACTATGCAATGCTCTCCAGAAGTGTGAGGTAAACTGAGGACGTCGATCTGATATAATGGACACCGGCACACCATGCAACCGGACTATCTCCCAAATGTATATCTGGGCTAACCTCTCAGAAGTATATGTAGTAGCTACAGGAATGAAATGCGCCGATTTGGTCAATCTATCCATAATAAACCAAACCGCGTCAACCTTCCGCAAAGTCCGAGGCAACCCAACCACGAAGTCCATAGTGATGCGCTCCCATTTCCACTCAGGAATGGGCATCTGCTGAAGTAGGCCTCCTGGCCTCTAGTGCTCATACTTAACCTGCTGGAAATTAAGACATCTATTCACAAACTCTACAATGTCCTTCTTCATCCGCCTCCACCTGAAATGCTGCTTCAAGTCACAATACATCTTCGTAGCACCAGGATGAATAGAATACCGAAAACAATGTGCCTTTTCTAGAATCCTCTCCCTCAGGCCATCAATATTAGGAACACATAAGCGCCCCTGAAGTCTGAGAACACCATCCTCGCCAACAGTAACCTCCTTGGCCGTACCCTGAAGCATTGTCTCTCGAAGCTCTGCTAAGCACAGATCATAGAACTGTCGGACCTTAATCTCTCCCAATAACAAAGACTAAGCAACCACATGTGGTAAAACTCGACGAGGCTCTAAAAGGTCTAACCTCACTAGGCGATTGGCCAAGGACTGAATGTCCAAGGTTAGAAGTCTCTCCTCTGCTGCAATATAAGCCAAGCTACCCATACTCTCAGCCTTCCTGCTCAAAGCATCTGCTACCACATTTGCCTTGCCCGGGTGATAAATAATGGTGATATCATAATCCTTCAACAACTCAAGCCATCTGCGCTGTCTCAAATTAAGGTCCTTCTGCTTGAAAAAGTGCTGCAAGGAACTGTGGTCTGTATAAACCTTACACGACACTCCATACAAGTAGTGCCTCCAAATCTTAAGAGCATGAACAATCCCCGCCAACTCCAAATCGTGCACAGGGTAATTCTTCTCATCAACCTTCAGCTGGTGCGAAGCATAAGCAATAACTCTCCCCTCCTGCATCAATACACACACCAAGACAACGCACGAAGCGTCGCAATATACTGTATACATCCCAAAACCAGAAGGCAATACTAGAACTGGTGCTGAGGTCAATGCTGACTTGAGCTTCTGAAAGCTCGCCTCACACTCGTCGGACCATCTGAGCGGGGCATTCTTCTGAGTCAATCTATTCAATGGAGCTGCAATAGAATAGAACCCCTTCACAAATCAGCGATAATAGCCTGTTAGGCCCAAAAAGCTCATGATCTCTGTAGCTGAAGTAGGACACGACCAACTCTGAACTGCCTCGATCTTCTGAGGATCAACCTTGATTCCATCTCCAAATACCACATGCCCCAAAAATGCCACGGAATCAAACCAGAACTGACACTTGGAGAACTTAGCGTATAGCTTCTATTCCCGCAAGGTCTGGAGCACAACCCTCAAATGTTGCTCGTGCTCACCTAGGCTACGTGAGTAAATCAAAATGTCATTAATGAAGACAATGACAAAGGAATCAATATACGGCCTGAGCACCTTATTCATAAAATCCATGAAGGCTGCTGGGGCAAGAGTCAAGCCAAAAGACATCACCAGGAACTCATAATGGCCATATCTCGTACGAAAAGCAGTCTTCGGAACATCTGAAGCCCGAATCCTCAACTGATAATACCCTGATCGCAAATAAATCTTAGAAAACACACGAGCACCCTGCAACTGGTCAAAAAAATCATCGATGCGCGGCAAGGGATACTTGTTCTTAATGGTAACCTTGTTCAACTGGCGGTAATCATCCGCATAGACCCATCCTTTTTCTTCACAAATAAAACTGGAGCACCCCACAGCGATACACTCGGTCTGATGAACCCCTTAGCTAAAAACACCTCAAGCTACTCCTTCAACTCTTTCGGAGCCATACGGTACGGAGGAATGGATATAGGCTAGGTGTCTGGAGCTAAATCAATGCAGAAATAAATATCACGCTATGGAGGCATGCCCGGAAGGTCCGAAGGAAATACATCAGCAAACTCTCTAACAAATGGCATGAAATCAATCCTCGGAGACTCGGCGGTGGTGTCCCGCACATAAGTAAAATAGGCCAGACAACCCTTCTCGACCATATGTCAAGCCTTCATGAATGAAATAACCCGGTTGGCTGCACTAACTGAGGAACCTCTCCACTCCATCCCAGGCGACTCTGGAATCGCTAAAGTAATTGTCTTGGCATGGAAATCTAGCACGGCATGATAAGAAGATAGCCAATCCATGCCTAAAATAATCTCAAAATCAACCATGTCGAGCAATAAGAGATCCGTTCGAGTCTCGAATTCGCAGAATGTGACCATACAGGACCGATAAACCCGGTCTACTACAACAGAATTGCCCATAGGAGTGGACACACATATAGGAGAACCCAAGGACTCACGAGAGACATCCAGGAAATGAGAAAATAAGACCAAAACATAGGAATAAGTGGATCCTGGATCAAATAATACTGATGCCTCTCTACCACATACTGTAATAATACTTGTGATCACGGTGTCTGAGGCCACTGCATCTGATCTGGCCGGAAAAGCATAGAATCTAGTTGGAGCATCGGAAGACTGAGCCCCGCCAGAATGAATAGGAGTTGGCTGACCTCCTGCTGACTGGCCTCCACCTCTAGGACGACCCCTACCGACTTGTCCCCCACCTCTAGGTGGCCGAACTGCTGGTGTTGGACTCATAAGCTAGTAACCCTGCTGCACTGCCTTGCCCCAAAACTAGGGACAAGTCCTCCTGATATGGCCGAGATCCCCGCACTCGTAACATCTCACTAGAGGCACGACCTGCTTCCCTGAAGTAGAACCCTGGATAACTGGGGGACGGTGAGAACCCTCAGGCATAGCACTGAAGTAAGGTCTCACTGGGGCACCGTGAGGAGGTGGTGGTGGTGGTGCTGAATATGGGGGCCTGTTGGGCTGACCCCTACCAAAATGACCACTACCCCTAGCTGGGGCACCTCTGAAATGTCTGGAATATCTAGCTCTCTTATCCGGTTGGACCTTCTCCCGGACCCTCGACCGATAACCCTCGATCCTACGAGAAATCTCCACTACTAGCTGATAAGGAGTCCCCATATCCACCTCCCGGGCCATGATGGTCCTAATGCCTGGATGCAACCCGGATACAAATCTCCGCACTCTCTCAGCATCGGTAGGTAGTATCATGAGTGCATGGCGAGACAACTCTGAAAATCTGGCCTCATAGTCTGTCACTGACAGCTGCTCCTGTTCCAGCTGCTCAAACTGATACCGCAGCTCTTCCCTCTCAAAGGGTGGAATATATCTGTCTAGAAACATATGAGTGAACTGCTCCCAAGTGATAGGAGGGGAACCTGCTGGACTACTGAGAATATAGGACTGCCACCATCTGCGAGTTCTGACCTCTAACTGGAAAGTAGCGAAGTCCATTCCATGGGACTCCAGTATCCTCATGTTGTGCAGTCGATCCCTGCACATGTCAATGAAATCCTGGGCATCCTCGCCTCGCTCACCGCCGAAGATCGGAGGATGCAATCGATTTTTTCTGTCTAATAACTTCTGCGGATCGCCGTCCGCAGCTGGTCTGGGCCCAGGTGCTGCTGCTACAAGCTGAACCCCACCCACGGATAGTGTACCCAGGGTATGATGAAGTGCGGTTGTCTGGCCTGCAGCCTGGGCAGTAGGGGTCTGGGCTCCCCCTCCTGCCTGAGATGTGACAGGATCCGCTGGAAATAAACCAGCCTGGGACATAGTATCCATAAATCTCATCATACGGCCCATGACCTCCTGGAAGCCTGGCGCCGTCATGAAGTCCATTGGAGCAGGACCTGCTGGGGGCACCTTCCCCTGCTCCTCTATAGTAGTATCCACTGGTGGTGCAACTGTAATAGGTCTGGGACGCCCACATCCCCTACCTTGGGCCGGTGCCCTCCCCCGGTCTCTACCAGATGTACGCGTCCTCACCATCTGTGAGAGAATAGAAGAATGAGATTTAGTATACCATCAATTGCACGATAGATCATGAATAAAGAGAGGTTTCTTAACACCCTATAGCCTCGCGAAGATAAATACAGACGTCTCCGTATCGATCCGCGAGACTCTAATAGGTTTGCCCGTGACTTATGAGATCTATATGAACCTAGTGTTCTGATACCATATTGTCACGACCCAAAATCCAACACAGGTCGTGATGGCGCCCAACACCCGAGTCAGGCAAGCCAACAGTTGTTTACTAGTGAGGTTACCCTTATTTGACATACCAACCCCACACTTACCTAATTTTTAAACTGTGATCATTTAAATAAAAGAGAAAACATTAACCAATTTAAATAAATAAAGCCGAAATGATTGTGATCCAATATATACAGTCCCAAAATAAGAGCCTACAATGTGCATGCTAGGAACTAGTGTCACAAGTCAATAGGCAATCTAGTAGAATATACAAAAGATGATACAAGTTGTACTGATGTCTGACAGGATGTAGACAGAAATAAACAAAAGATATCTCCGTAGAACAACTAAGAAATCTCCCACAGGAAGGCAGCTCACCGTGGAGTCAGGTCCAGAATATATGTCAAGCTCCGGTCGGATAACCAGATGCACCAGCCTCAAAACCTGTACAATTAAGTACAAAAGCGTAGTATGAGTACATAAACAGATATGTACCCAGTGAGTATCCCGCCTAACCTCGAAGAAGTAGTGACGAGAGGTCGACATGATACTTACTAGGGCAAGACAGTGTGGAATGAGTACAGTCTAACCAGTAGTAGCAGTAATGAATAGTAATAAGGAAATGAGCATCAAATAACAATTCACTAGTACCCTCGTGCCTTCCTTTTTCCATGGCATACAAGCTATTTAACCTTCATTTTTTTCATGAAATCAGCAGTTGCAATTACAGGGCTTCTCGCAAACTACCGAAGCATATAATAGGCTATGAGCGTACGGTCATTACGACGTGAAAAGTAAATGTGCACTGTCGAGAGTCGAACGGCCCGAACCATAGATACATCTATCTTCCCCGCTCGTGAATCGAACATGCGACATGGTTAATATAATACCAAGAACACCCCCGCTCGCGAATCATACCTGCGAGTTGGGTTAATATAGTATTAGGGCTAACCCGCTCGCGAATCATCCATGTAACTCGGGTTCCCATAAAAATTCATGATTAGCAGGAGATTTCCAGATAATTTAGCAGGGAACATACTAACAATGTGAGAATTTTAGAGATATCAAATTCAAAAATAACCCCTTAGGCCTTCACATGCGAGATTCGAGGACATTAGTCTACTTAATCCATATACAAGATCACAAATACAACACATAGAGCATGCTTGTGAGTCCTAAACTACCCGACAAGGCACAATAGTAGTTGTTTTCAGTTGGTTTTTGGCCTCGTGTGGTGTCCGGGAGGCACCTGGGCCCACCCGAGCCCCCATCCAAATATACCAACAAGTCCCAAGTCATAATACGGATTCGCTCGAGCCTTAAACACCCAAAACAACGCTAAAACTCAAAATCACACCTCAAAACCCCAAGAACCAAACTTAGGAACTTTATGTTTTCTAGACTTAACAACGCGCTGAACCGGCCTATACATCTCGGAATGACACCAAATTTTGCAGGCAAGTCATAATTAACATAACGGAACTATTCCCGGTCTCGAAATTCTATTCGGACCTCGATAACACAAAAACACGTACCAAACCAAAATAGGAACTTAAGGAACTTCTTATTTCAATATTGGGCGCCGAAATGCCCCCGGGTCATCAGAAACCCATTCTGAACATACGCCCAAGTCCAAAATCATCACACAAAACTATCGGAACCAACTAAACTCGATTTTGAGGTCGTTTACCCAAATTGCAGACCGAAGTCAAACTTGGCCTTAAAGACCAACCTTAAGGAACCAATTGTTCCTATAGCACTCAAAACACCTCCGAATCCCGGACCATCAGTCCCCGCAAGTCATAAATCATAATAAGCCGCTATGGGAAGTTTCATTTAGGGGAACAGGGTCCGATAACGCAAAACAACTGGTCGGGTCGTTACAATGCGCATAGGGAATAAGGACAACCGGCCTGAGAATTAAGATAGTCATATATGTGCACTACCGAGGGTCGAACGTCCCGAACCATAAGTGCACCTTGCCATAAAGTACTCACATCTATGCACTGCCGAGGATCGAACGGCCCGAACCATAAGTGCATATTTCAATCTGCCATGCCGTACGACCCGCTCCTATAAGAGCGGGGGAATCACACTCCGTTCGCGGAATGTAAATTGCGAAGCAGTCACATGTACACACAATATTCCTTTTTAAATTAGTTTTCAGTAAACAATTCCTAAAATTTTCTTAAATTCCATGATCTCAGGGAAATAAGCCACATGATTTATTAAGCATATAGTTCATTTCAAGGAAAACACAAGGCATGATGTGGACCTAACTATCCAGACATAACAATAATAGCCACTGCATACGGACTCTCGTCACTTTGTACATACGTAGCCCCCACAATTATCACACATAGCATTTAAAACACCTACGGGGACAATTCCCTCTTACGAGGTTAGAAAGGAGACTCACCTCGCATCGCACCTACTCCCTGGGTCAAGAATGCGCCCGAAACTCCGAACTCATCACCCAAAGGAATCGAAGCTAACCAAACGTTATGTAAATATATCAAATTATACTCAAAGCATGGAATTCTCCTTTTATTTAGTCAAATTCATCATTCTTGAAGAAATCCAAAATCCAACCCGGGCTCGCATGCTCGAATTTCAAAATTGTTTGAAGGAAACACTCACCCATAACCTAAGGATCATTAATATATGATTTTGTATGATTTCATAGCGAATTCATGGGTAATTCTCTAAATTCCCGAAAGCCCTAGGTTACTACCCAATTCCTTAATTTTTCACTAGTTAGGTAGTTAAATTCAACTAGGAATTCATGCATTAACTAACTTTAGGGTAGAGTTTACTTACCTCATAGTAGCTGGGTCGTGGGGCTCTTTTCCAAGCTCTCAAAATCGCCTATGGTGGAAGAAAATGGAGTGAAAATGGGATAATTCTGCACTTAAAGACCTTATTGCCTACAGGGGTTTCTGCACCTGCGACTCGACTACCGCACCTGCGAGCAATAGCTCGCACGTGCAGAAAATGGGACAAGGGCCTGGGCTCGCACCTGCGGTCTGGAGTCCGCTCCTGCATCTCCGTACCTGCGGGAAAGAGCCCGCACCTGCGAGAACTGGGCAACCCACCTGGGGGTCGCACCTGCGAGGCCTGGACCACAAGAGCGGTCTCGCACCTGTGACTGGGCAACCGCACATGCGGTCACACCAGATCAGGTGCACCAGCAACTGCTTCAGCTGGGTTTTGGCCTCGTTTGGTACCCGAGAGGCACTTGGGCCCACCCGAGCCCCCGTCCAAATATACCAACAAGTCCCAAATCATAATACGGACTCGCTCGAGCCTTTGGAACACCTGCAACAACACCAAAACTCAAAATCACACCTCAAAACCCCTAGAACAAAACTTAGGAATTTTATGTTTTCTTGACTTCGCTAACAATGCGCCGAACTGACCTATACTACTCGGAATGACACAAAATTTTGCAGGCAAGTCATAAATGACATAACGGAAGTATTCCCGGTCTCGAAATTATGTTCGGATCTCAATAATACAAAAACACATCCAAACCACAATACGAACTTAAGGAACTCTTATTTCAATATTGGATGCCAAAACGCTCCCGGGTCATCCGAAACCCATTCCGAACATATGCCCATGTCCAAAATCATCATACAAAGCTACCGGAATCGTTGGAACTCGATTCTGAGGTCATTTACTAAAAATGTTGACCGAAATCAAACTTGGCCTGAATGGCCAACCTAAAGGAACCAAGTGTTCCAATATTGCTCTAAACACTTCTGAATCCCGGACCAACCCCCTCCCCCCCCCCCCCCCCCCCCTACTTATCAAANTTCCATTTAGGGGAACGGGGTCTGACAACGCAAAATGACTGGTCGAGTCGTTACATAATAGCTAAATAATTACTTATAAGAATAAAGTTATCTATATTAGTTTGATATACGTTATTCACTAAAGTATATTACATTCTCCCCTCACAAGTGGTTCAGGGTCAGGAACCAAATAATTTCATCTTATTATTATTGATGTGTGGTGTATATTTTGATTAACACCATAATGCACAAAGATGGTTTCTCAAAATTGAGGAAGAAACTTAGAAAATATTTTTCTAACATGAGGGGGAGACAAGATAAACAATTGAGGAAAACGTTACGTGGAATGAATTATCATTTGTACATCTAGATCCTCGAATAAGATAATATGAATTTGAAGTTCGTAGAAAGATAGTTTATCTGCAATATATTTCAAAGCATGCCGGACGCATTTGCTGACCCAAAGAATGTAACTATATTCTCATTGGAAATGCTCCTTATTAGAAAAAGTCCTACAAGGACAAAGTCTATGGTACGCTTAAAGCGTATAGACAAATCAGTTTCAAATAAAATTCTTGATAGAGAAGACAAATGATCAAAATGGTCATAATAAGGAGGCAAGTGATTGTCACGACCTAAACTACCGTGTCGTTATGGCGCCTAACGTGGTACTAGGCTAGCCGAATCATTACCAAAAACAACGTGATACTTCATTTCAAATCTAATTTCAAGTTATTTCATAGTAAAACTTCGTAAAGAAATTCAAAACAAATGAAAAGTGCGGAAAGAAAAGCCTGACATCGGGTGTCACTAGTCATGAGCAACTACAACAATTGTTTGTAAACATCAAGACTAACGTAGTCTAGGATTAATCAAGTACAACTAAGGGAAGATAAAGGAGGAGGAAAGAATGGTTGTGATCTCCATGCATCTACCTTGCTAACTCCGAGAATCTGCGTCAAAAATAATCTACAGCCTCAACCGTGTCCAGAAATGCCTGGATCTGCACACAGGGTGCAGGAAGTAACGTGAGTACACCAACTCAATAAGTAATAACAATAAATAAAGACTCAGCAGTAGTGACGAGCAGTAAAGCATATAAAATCCACATCATGAACCCCACTGTGTGGTCCACGAAATTCCAAGCGCGGCCGCGCCTCCCAGCTCCTGCGGTCGCATAAAAATGATGTGGCAGCACCTTTTAGTGGCTACACTGTTAGGCTTTAGTATCTTGCCCATAACTTTCTCTACAGATGTCCACATTATGACTTCTTTACCTTTCTGGAAACCAGACACGAAGGTCTACAACTTTTGATTTTAAATCATCTCCAAATTCCTTGTAGATCGAAAGATATAGGCTTCCGAAGTCGGACCAATGGATCTGCAGAACTTTCCCTGGAGTGCGGCCGTGGCAAAATTATGCGGTCTGCACCCCTCCTCCGCGGTCTGCGAAATTCTGCTGAGGTCCGCCATTTAAAGCACCAAAACAATACCAGACTTCCGGAATGCCCAGACTCGCTCAAAACTCACCCCGAAACATACCCGAGGCCTCCGAAACCTCAATTAAAGGTACCATTAAGTCCTAAAATACCATACAAACTCAATCGAGCTATCAAATCACATCAAACAATAACAAAAACTTGAATCGCACACAAATTCAAGCTTAATGAACTTGAAACCTCAAACTTCCACAACCGATGCCGAAACCTATCAAACCTCGTCCGAATAACCTCAAATTTTTCACACACGACACATATGACACTACGAACCTACTCCAACTACCGAAATTCCATTCCGACTCTGATGTCAAATTTTTCACTGCCAACCAGAAATCACCAAATTTCCAATTTCGCCAATCCAAGACTAATTCTACCACGGACCTCCAAATTACATTTCGGACGCGCTCCTAAGTCCAAAATCACCTAAAGGAACTATCTGAACCATAAAAATCCCAATCCGAGATTGTTTACTCATAAGTCAACATCCAGTTGACTTTTCCAACTTAACCTTCTAAATAAGAGACTAAGTGTCTCATTCCACTACGAAACCACTCTGGACCCGAACCTACCAACCCGATACAACACAACACAACTGAATAACATATAAAGAATAAAAAATGGGAGAAACAGGGCTATAACTAACGAAACGACCGGCCGGATCGTTACATCCTCCCCACTTAAACATATGTCCATCCTCGAACATGCTCAAGGTTGTTCCAAAAGCCATCAAATTGCCGAATAACCTTATAAAACACACACCCGGGGGTGATCCCACGTCACCCTATACCATATAGGTCTGATAACACAGCAGGACAAAAATTTCTTCATCCAACCAAGCCCAAGCCTTAGAATCCAAATTTCAACATCCAAAATTTTCTATAAGATCAGAATCTCATATCTACACACTGTATAAGTATGAAAGAGTTGTATCCAACCATAGCCATAACTCAAGATGAAATCACATTATATCCCACATAACTCAAACACTCATAGGGATAACTTATAATCATAGGGGCTGCTCAGAAAAAGCCAATTTTGGTATTAAACCTATTATCAAAAAGAGACCCATTCTAACACCTTCATATACTGTCAATGATGAAAGAAACACGCAGAAACCCATAACCATTCATCGGATCAACAAGTGGTGGAAGACACTCTCTTTCGATAGGAACTATAGAAAAATTTCTAAGCTGATGAGCATCGATATCCTCCCAAATATAACGCAACCAGATCCGATAGCACCCATTCTAGGTATGATGACCTCATCTCATCTAACACAACCACACGTGCAGTATGTGTAACATTCCAAATGTACTAGAACATGGAAAATGACATCAAACAAGAGAACCATCCCGAATTTGTGTTCCGACGATCCCGAGAGGTCCACTATAAAATGTGGGACTTGGGCGTATGTAACGACCCGACCGATCATTTTGAGCTCTAGCGCGTCGTTCAGCGGTTCGAAGTCGTGAGTAGCTCCATTTCAGGTATTATGACTTGTATGTGTGGTCGGAATTTAATTTCGCAAATTTTAGAGTTAATTTGGAAAGAAAATTCTCATTTCAGAAGCCTTAAGTTGGAGAAACGGACTAAGATTGGAATTTTGAGTAAACGACCTCAGAATCAGGATTTGAAGGTTCCTGCAGGTTCGTATGATGATTTTGGACTTAGGCATAGGTCCGGATCGGGTTTTGGATAACCCGGGAGCGTTTTGACGTATATTATGGAAGGAATTTCCTAAGTTTTGCTTGAAGCGCATTTCAGTGATATTTATGTCCGTTTGGGATTCTGAGTCCGGGAATAGCTTCATATGGTGATTCTAGATTTTGGAGCGCGACTGCAAGTGGATTCGGATGTCCGGAGGTCATTTTGAAGTCATTTGGCTAAAGATAGGAATTTGAAGGTTTTTGGAAAAATCCGACTGGAAGTGGAAATTTTGATATCGGGATTGGAATGTGATTTCGAAAGTTGGAGCAGGTACGTAATGTCAAATATGACTTGTGTGCAAAATTTTGGGTCAATCGAACGTGATTTGATAGCTTTCGGAATCGGATGTAAAAGTTGGAAATTTCTAAGTTCATAAAGTTGGGATTTGGGTGCGATTCGTGGTTTTGATGTTGTTTGATGTGATTTGAGGCCTCGAGCAATTCTGCATTATATTTTGGAACAGGTTGGTACAATTGGACGGGGTCCCGGGGGCCTCAGGTAGATTTCAGGTGGTTAACGGATCAATATTTGAAGTTAGAAGAGGAGCTGGAATTGTTGTCATCTGGTGTGACCGCACCTGCGAGGGTTTCGCCGCAGGTGCCTCTATGGCGCCGCAGGTGCGAAGAAGTGGTGGTCTGGCTGGGACCGCAGGTGCGATGGTATTTCCGCACCTGCGAAGTTGCAGATGCGGGGTGTGAGACGCATGTGCGAAGTTGGCTTGAGCTGAGGAAAGTCGCAGGTGCAGAGGCTTGGTCGCACCTGCGGAATCGCAGGTGCAAAAAATGGCCTGCGCAGAATGTTTTAAAACCGAGATTGTTGGTCATTTTCTTTTGGTTTGGTCGATTTTGGGAGGCTTCAAAGAGAGGATTTCTTCATGCAATGATAGGTAAGTAATTCCTTCATGTTTCTAAGTTAAATACAAGGTTATTTCATGGAATTATACATGAGTCTTGTAGGAAAATTGGGAAAAATCTTAAAGAAACCTAGAAATTTTTAATTGGATTTTAACCACGAATTTGAGCATGGAATTTAGTGAACTAGTATAGCTATGGGTAGAATATATCTTTGAGAAATTTCGAATTCGGGGCACGTGGGCCCGAGGACATTTTGGTCAATTCACCGAGCGGAGTTAGGAAAGTATATAATTTGAATTTGTTTTGAGTATTAGGATGAATTTTCATTGCTTTGCCCGTTATGTGGTAGTTTTGGGGCGTTGTGCATCCATGTGAGTCGTCGGAAGGGCTTGGAAGCCGGTTATGGGACTTCAGAGCGAGGTAAGTTTCCTTTCTAACTTTGTGAGGGAGAATTGTCCCCCTAGGTGAACTAATTAATTATGTGTTACTATCTGCGGGGGGCTACGTACGCACAAGGTGACGGGGTTCGTTCGTAGCTACTATTATGCCATGTCCGGGAAGCCTAGGACCCACTAGCATGCCTTGCCTGTTGTACCTGTGATCTTGTTTGTAACATTAGACTGCTAATATAATCGAAATTTTATTGAATGACTAAGGAAGATTAGAGTTTATTTTCTTAATCAACCAAAAAGAGAATTGATTTCCTTCGCGGGCAATTGTATTTCCGGATAAGGTTATATTATTAAACAGTATAAAAACTTGGAATATGAATTTCGAGAAAGGATTTAAATACTATTTTGTGGTTTTTTAAAAGAGAAATCTGTCATTTACTTGAGTATTTGTTTTCCCGACGTATTCGGGGTGGATTGTTGATTGTGCATGATCGCATGTGACCGCTTCACCATTTACATTCCGCGAGCGGAGTGTTATTTTCCCTACTCTCATGGGAGTGGGCCATACGCCACGGTGGATTGAAAGATGCACTTATTGTTCGGTTCATTCGACCTTCAGCAGTCATAGACATGATTATTTTATTGAAAAATGCACTTATGGTAACTTTTTATTGAAAAATGCACTTGGGGGGAAATAAAGAAGTAATTGTTTATTTAAGACATTTGGGGGAAAATGAGGAAGTAGTAACTTTTTATTTACTTCCAGTATTTACTTGGATTTCAGTGCCTTACTATTTGCTGCTTTAATACCCTTACATACCTACCGTGTTCATCATATGATGTTAAATTAAGTTGTTGGACCTTAGTAAGTGTCTAATTTGACCTCTCGTCACTACCTCTCTGAGGTTAGGCGGGCAACTTACTGAGTACACGTTATTTTTGTACTCATGCTACACTTGCTGTGCATTTTTATTGCATAGGTACTTTCATACTGACATGGCTGGTTTGGAGACTTAGGCGAGCTGCACCATCCGGAGGCTATCCGCAGCTGACAGAGTCTCCCTCATACTGTATTTATTTTCATTTTAAATTCCTTGTCCAATTTTTATTTCGGACAAGCTTTGTGCTGATTGTATAAATTCTTAGAAATTGCTCATGTACTTATGAAATCGGGTTCTGGGATGTGTTGGGATATATTTGCTAAATTGGAATACTCAAACCATTGTTTTACTTAACAGATTTTATTTAGTTAATATGTAATAAAGTGAAAGGAAATAATTTTTCATAAATGTTAAAACAGGAATTTATTTCGACTATTTAATGATTGGCTTGCCTGACGGTGGTGTTCGGCACCATCACGACCTTTGTAGATTTTGGGTCGTGACAGCGTATGCTCGGAACTGATTTTCGAGGTCCCAAGCCTTAGAAATCAATTTTTGAAAGAAATTTCTTTGCTGGATTTTTAATGAATTAAAGAAATTTGTTTGAAACCATTGGTATCGAGCCCGTATTTTGGCTCCGAAGCTCGATAAAGGTTTGTTATGATGTTTACATCATATCTGTAAAATTTGGTAAGAATCGGAGTTGATTTGACGTGATTCGGACGTCAGGTTGAGAAATAGTGAAAGTTGAGTGTTCTTGAGAAAAATGATGAGTATTGAGGTTAAATTCATAGTATTAAATGTTATTTTCATGATTTGATCGCACGAGCAAGTCTGTATGAACTTTTTAAACTTGCGTGCATATTTGGTTTAGAGCCCCAAGGGCTCGAGTGAGTTTCGGGTAGGCTTCGGGATATTTTAAACTTGAAAAAGTCTGCTGGTGCACCATTTCTGGTGTGCCCGCACCTACGAGCCTTGAGCCGCAGGTACAAGTGCCTGCCCGCAGGTGCGACTTTGGCCAACTGTTCCTTGTTCCGCAGATGCGGAATATTCATCGCAGGAGCAGGACCACAGAAGTGGAAACGCGTCCGCAGATGCGACCCCAAAGGCGCAGTCCCATTTCGCAGAAACGGCCCACTGCCCGCACCTACGGATGCGCATATGTGACCCAAGCACCGCAAGTGCGAGGGTCGGGCAGTGGGTTCACTTAATTAGAACCCCAGCCCTATTTTCTCCATATTTTCGAACTAAGAAGACCTAGAGGCGATTTTCTTCACACAAATTCATCCCCAAAGTGTTGGTAAACAATTCTAAACTTATCTCTTTTAACTACCCAATGATTTTCATCACTTTTCAATCCAAAATCAAGAATTTTCATGGTAAAAATTGAAAGTTTGGATAGAATTAGGGAATTTTGTAAGAATGGGATTTTGACATCGAATTGAGGTCGGATTTCGAAACTAATTGTATATTCGGGTTTGGGGGTGAATGGGTAAACGTAATTTGGTCTGAATCCCGAGTTTGGACCAAGCAGACCCGGGGTCGGATTTTAACTTTTTTTTAGAAAACTTAGGAAAATCATAAATTTTCAGTAAAGTTACTTCCTTTAGCCTTAATTAATGATATTGAGCTAATTACGATTAGACCCGAGCAAGTTAGAGAAAAATTCGAAAAGAAAAGCGATAATTGAGCAGTGAGTCTCCTACGAATTTGAGGTAAGTGCTTGGTTTAACCTTTGACTTGAGGGAATAGGAATCCCCAACTTAAACGCTATGTGAAGTCGCATGTGTGTGGTGTATAGGTGAGTTGACGAGTATCTATGCATCACCAAATTGTCTATTAAACATGATCCCTTCCCCGGTTTCCAATTATTTTCTTCTGGACTTAATTGTTTCATGATCATTGAGGTTTATATGTCTATTTGGATTCATTGATTCATTGTTAAGCATTGCTTCAAGTAATTTGTAAGTGTTGGTTGTTCCCTTGGTTTTGTTGTGTTACATAAGGATTGAGCTGGTTGTCAGTGTTACGATAGGTATATACATTCCGGTTGACTTCGTATGAAATGATAATTGATGAAGTTTCTGAATTTTACAGCTTCTGTTTATAATTGTTGATATACAAAAATGTTGTGAAAGGCTTGGCCTGAATTGTAAAAGTTTTTATAAATAAACTGATATGATATGTCTGGTGAGAGCGGGTTGCACGCCGCAACAAGGAGTGATAAGGGTGGACAAGTGGGATCGGATTGCACGTCGCAACACGAGAAATAAGGGTGATATATATAGAGAGAGATAGGAGAAATAAGGGTGGACAGGTGGGAGCGGGTTACACGCTGCAACAAGGAGCGATAAGGGTGAATCTTTATGTTTTACTGATTTTCGAAAATAAGGATTTGGAAAATTTTCGGTTTTATTTAAAATGTTTTCATACTCTGATTTTATTGTGATTTAAGTTGAAAGTTGGAAAATTTTGAAGAGGTGATTATAGTTGATATTTGAAAAGAGTTATCCGAGTTGCTTTTGTTTATTGTTGCAAGTTACTGGTTATCGAGGTTATTATTGTTATTATTTCTTTCTTGCTTTATTATACATGTTTTTTACAGGTTATGTAATTAATTCCCTGCCGTATCCTCGTCACTACTTCGCTAAGGTTAGGCTCGGCACTTACTCAGTACATAGTGTCGGTTGTACTGATAGTACACTCTGCACTCTTCTGTGAAGATCTAGGTACAGACCAATGTTAGGAGATCTTAGTGGCTGACATTTTCCTTCGGAGACACGAGGTAGATCTGCTGGCATCCGCAGATTCCTGGAGTCTTCTCTTAGTTCTTTAGATACTGTTTTTATTATATTCGGAATAGTTACATTATTTCTTTCAGCCTATTATTTGTAGTATTCTTAGTAGTTCGTGAATTGTGACACCAGACCCTGGGTAGTTTTATAGTTATATATTTAGTTCGTGGTTCGGTTTTATTATTGATCGTTATTAGTATTTCATGAAGTTATTCAGTGGAAAGTATTAGATTCGTATTTATTTTGAATTGTTCTATTATGTGTAAGTAACTTTAAAAGTAAATGGCTAGTAAATTTCTAACATCGGCTTGACTAGCAAGTATTATCTTTGGCGCCATCACGATCCCGTGGTTTGGGAATTAGGATCGTGACATATTACTATCAGAGCACTAGGTTTCATAGGTCTCACAATTCACGAACAAGCTTGATAGAGTCTGAGGGGTTGGTACGGAGACGTCTGTACTTATCTCTCAGAGGCTATGAAGTTAGGAACAAACTCGATTTTTATTTCTACTCTATCGTGTGATTCTTGATGTCTCAAATACTGACTGAACTCTTCTACTCTCTCGCAGATGGCGAGAACACGTGTTTCCTCTTCCGCTAACCAAAAATTCGGTCTTCCAGTAGTAGCAGCTCCTGTTAGGGGCAGTGGCCGAGGCCACATCAGAGGTCGAGGCAGGGGCACGACTTAGCCCGTTGCTCATACTGTAGCCCCAGCAGTGAAGCCCCATATTGAGATTGATGGGGGGCTCCAGCTCAGAACGTTCCAGCTGGACCAACTCAGGTCCTAAAGGGGTTTATTACTACCCCTGTACTTCAAGATGCTTTGGTCCATTTAGTGTGCCTTATAGAGAGTGTAGCCCAGACTGGCACACTCCCGATTGCAGCAGCCGCATCTCAGGCTGGAGGAGGGGTACAGACTCCTGTTACCACACTCCTAATCAGACTACTCCTCAGGTTCAGACCCCAGCAGCCAATAAAGTTGGGGTAAATCAGCCAATTGCTCCAGCGCCGCCCGTTGATGGGGCAGCTATGTCCACTGATACTTTGTGGAGATTGGATAGGTTTATCAAGCTTTTCCCTGTTCATTTTAGTGGTGCTACTTCAGAGGATCCTCAAGAATATATGGATAGCTGTCATGAGGTTCTTTGTAATATGGGTATTTCGGAGACCTATGGGGTTGACTTCACTGCGTTTCAGATGACTGGTTCCGCCAATAAATGGTGGAGGGATTATTTGTTGACCAGACCAATTGGGTCGCCTGCTCTAACTTGGGATCAATTTTCTCACCTCTTTTTGGAGAAATTTTTATCTATCACTACCAGAGAAGAGAAGCGTCATCAGTTTGAGCTTCTTCAGCAAGGTGGCATGACAATTACCCAGTATGAGAATCGTTTTGTAGATTTGGCTCGACATGCTATTCTTTTGTTTCCTACTAAGAGAGAGAGGGTTAGGAGATTTATTGAGGGTCTTACCCAGCACATCAGGTTGCAGATGGCTAAGGAGATAGGGACTGAGATTTCATTTTAGGATGCGTCCAATGTGTCCAGGAGAGTTGAGATGTTCTCGGGGTGGGAGGTCAGGTGTCAGACAAGAGACCTCGCAATTCCGGTAGATTCAGTTGTGCCTCGTCTAGATGTGGAGATACTGAGGGTAGAGGCCATCCTTCCAGGCCATTTAATTTATCACATCAGACTTCCCATGGTGCCTCAGGGGGTCGTGGCTCTCACTTGCCTTATTCTGATCACTCAGCCCCTATCGGAGCACCTCCTCTTCAGAGTTATTATCGTGGTCAGCCGATTCGTCAGGTTCAGCGTCAGTATCAGGATGGTTGTTATGAGTGTGGTGAGTATGGGCACATTCAGAGATCTTGTCCGAAATTTTTGGGTAATCAGCCTCAGTACCAGAATTCTCGTGCTATAGTTCCGGCACCATCTGTAGCACCACCAGCCCAGCCAGCCAGGGGTAGGGGTCAGGTAGTTAGAGGTAGAGGTCAGAATGTTAGAGGTGGAGGTCAGCATGCTAGAGGTGGAGGCCAGCCCGCTAGAGGTGGTGGCCAACCCGTTAGAGGTAGAGGACCACCTGTCAGGGGTCCTCTTGGTGATGCAGTTCAGGGTGGTGGGGCCCAGCCCCTATGCATATCCAGCCAAACCCGAGGTGGAGTCCTCCGATGCAATTATCACAGGTACCATTTCAGTTTGTAATAAAGATGCTTCAATTTTGTTTTATCCGGGTCTACTTATTCTTATGTGTCATCCTATTTTGTGTAACAACCCGGTCTGTCATTTTTAGAGTTGGCTCCCCGATCCTTTATTAACTTCTTCTCCCATGTCTATTTATGTTATTGGAACTTGTCGGAGCGTTGAGCGGCGAAATCCGGAGTGATTTTGGACACGTAGTCCATAAATGTGGAATTAAGCTTCAGAAATCCGACCGTAGCTAGATCTATGAGAAGATGGATCTAGAATGGAATTCCGTCAACTCCATTAGCTTCGTTGGGTGATTTCGGGGTTAGGAGCGTGTTCGGAATGTGTTTTCGAGGTCGGTTGTGGATTTAGGCTTGAATTGGCGAAAGTTAGAATTTTTGCGATTTCGGCCAATAGGTGAAATTTTGATATTGGGCTCAGAATGGAATTCCGAAAGCGACAGTAGGTCCGTAATGTCATTTATGACCTGTGTGCAAAATTTGAGGTCATTCGGATGAGCTTAGACATGTTTCGGCATCAAATGTGAATTCTAGAATTTTCATAAGTTCTTAGGCTTGAATCTACGCATATTGGATGATTTTGATGTTATGAGATGTGTTTTTAAGGCTCGGCCAAGTTTGAATGAGGTATCAGAGTTGGTTGGTAATTTTGGTTGAGGTCCCGGGGGCCTCGGGTGTGTTTCGGGTGCCCAAAAGGACATTTTTGGCCTAATAGCCTTAGCAGATTTTTCTAGTTTTTCTACAGCAGTTCCTTGTTCTCTGCGATCGTAGGAGTACATCCACGATCGCATAAGGTAAGTGTGGGAAGTCTGTGATTTTTTCTTCACGATCGCACAAGGCCAATCTCTATCGCAGAGTGAGGGAACCTTGGTCTTCGCGATCGCATATCACGTATCGCGATCGCATAGGAGTTTCTAGGTCTGAGAAAGGGTCAGTGTATGTTCTACGCGGTCGCATGGCCCCTTATGCGATCGCATAGCTGTGAGGGGAGAAGGTCCGTGATTGCAGACCTGTAATTGCGAACGCGATGAAGGGATTTTAGGCGCGTGGTGTAATACTCTCCGCGATCGCGACTATGCGTCCGCGATCGCATAGAAGAAAATACTTGGGCAGTCTTTTAAAGACCAAAGTCCGAGGGTTTATGTTATTTTCACCAATTTTGAATTTGAGAGCTCGGGAGAGGCGATTCTTGGAGAGTTTTGTACCTGGGCAACTTGGGTATGTGATTTCTAACCTGCTTGGATCAATTTCCACGATTCCTAACTTAAATCTAGCCTTTAAAATTCGAATTTGGGTTGAAAATTTGGGAAAAATTGGATGAACTTCATAGACCGAATTATTGAGTTTTGATTGGGTTTTTGACCTCCGATTTGAGAGATTCTTATATAGTTAGACTCATGAGTGAATGAGTGCCAAGAAAATATGATTTTCACCCGATTCCGAGACGTGGGCCTGGGGGACTTTTTGGGCGAATTTCCTAATTTTGCGTATTAGCTTCGAACTTATTAGTTATTTTGTTTCCTTGAAATGATATTTACACTATGCAATCAAATTGACTAGATTTGGGCCACCCGGAGTTGGATACTCATGGCAAGAGCATGGTATTGAGTTGATTAGCAGTCAAGGTAAGTGGCTTGCCTAACTCTGTGTTGGGGACTTCCCCTTAGGCATTTTTATACTGATTTTGTTACGTGGACACCGTGTACGTGAGGTGACGAGTGCGTACACGGGTCATTGTTGCTAAAATTCCACTTTTCCTTCCATGGCATCACTCATTTTCATTCCTATATTATTGTTTCCTCTCTTAACTAAGTAGTTAGCTTAAGAATAAGCATGCCTACCTGTCTTTACTTGATTTTCTCTCATTTTCTACTAGTTGCACCATGCTTAGGTAGTTTTACTTTATTCTTGCCTGTTGTTTTTCTTGAATTGTTTAATTAAGCCGTATCCGATATACTTCTGCATTGCATCTTTAAATTGGGACTACGGACCGAGATCCACGAGCTTTCCCCCTGTACTGCATTGCATATTTAAATTGGGACTACGGACCGAGATCCGGGAGCTTTCCCCCTGTACTGCATAGCATATTTAAATTGGGATTACAGACTGAGATCCGGGAGCTTTCCCCTTGTACTGCATTGCATATTTACTGTTGAGATATATGCTGTGTTGAGCCGAGGTCTCTCTTTCTGTTAGAAATTCTTCCAGTTTCCATTAATCTTGTTTATCATTGCTTATCTATATTTCACTATTTAAATTTATAAATGACATGTTTTAAACCTCAGTAGAGCCTCAACCTGACCTCGTCACTACTTGACTGGGGTTAGGCTTGGCACTTACTCAGTACCGACTGTGGAGTACTCACGCCCTTTCCTGCGCATGTTTTTCCCATGTGTAGATCCAGGTACCAGCACACAGCAGTGTGGCTAGGAGTACCCTAGTAGCTGTTCAGGAGACCGCGAGGTAATTATGCCACGTCTGCAGAATCTAATGAGTCCCCTTCCACCCCAGTATAGATATAGGAGATATATAGATACATTTTCCTTATTCCTTTGTATAGAGCTACAGTAGTTCAGAGTTTGTGACTTTGTGACATTCCGGGTTTTCGGAAAGTAAAAGTTGTAGATTCCGAGCGGCTAAACTTTGTAATATTACTTTTCTTTACTGTTTCTGTTATTATTTTGTCTTATTTTCCACAAATTTAGGCTTACCTAGTCGTAGAGACTAGGTGCCGTCACGAGACCGTTCGGAGGGTAAATTCGGGTCGTGACAAGTTGGTGTCAGAGCGTCTAGGTTCATAGAAGTCACAAGTCACAAGCCGGTTTATTAGAGTCTCGCGGATCGGTGTAGAGACGTTCGTATCTATCTTCGAGAGGCTATGTAGTTGTTAAGAACAATCAAACTCTTTGTAATTCCTTATCGTGCTAGTTACTGTCATCAAATTCTTAAAATTTATTCTATTCTTGCATACAGATGGTTCGTACTCGTACCGGACGTACTGATGACCAGGCACCCAAGCCCCAAGTCAGAGCCGTCAGAGGCAGGGGCGGGACAGAGGACGAGCACGCGGTGCAGCCCGAGCACCGGCAAGAGTAGAGGCAGAAGATCCCCCAGCAGTCACTATTGGAGGGGCACAGGAGGTCCCTACTATTACTCCATCCCTCCAGGAGACATTGGCTCAGTTTTTGAGTGCCTTCAGTACTCTGTCTCAGGCGGGACTACTCTCGATAGCTCTAGCTACATCCCAGGCCGGGGGAGGGACACAGACTCCCGCAGCCCATACTCCTGAGCAGAGGGTTCATCTTAGGCAGGTTCCAGAGTATATTTCTATGCCCCCAGCAGCTCCAGCTCAGCATGAGACTAGGATAGTTGTTCCTGAGGCAGAGCAGCTCCGACTTGAGAGGTACAAGAAGTACCACCCACCTGAGTTCAGCGGACTAGCTTCTGATGACGCCCTAGGTTTTCTTGAGGGGTGTCATCGCATTCCCCGCACTATGGGAATTGTGGAGACGAGTGGGGTTTCTTTCACTACTTTCCAGCTGAGGGGAGCAGCTTATCAGTGGTGGCGTGCTTTTGAGCTTAGTAGTCCGGACGAGGCAGCTTCACTTACTTGGGCTCAGCTCTCCGAGATGTTCTTACTTTAGTTTGTCCCTCAGAGCCTCAGGGATGCTTGGCGTGCGGAGTTTGAGCAGCTATGTCAGGGTACCATGACTGTGTCAAAGTATGCAGTCCATTACAGCGATTTGCCTCGCCATGCACCAGCTTTGGTTGTCACTGTTAGAGAGAGGGTTCGACGCTTTATTGAGTGACTCCACCCCAGTATTCGGACCAGCATGGCCAGAGAGCTGGAGACCGATATTACTTACCAGCAGGCCGCTATGGTAAGGATTTTGTGAGTCGCCCCGTTCATTCAGCTCTTCCAGCAGCCAGTGGAATTCTTGCTCCTCCTAGACCTCAGGAGCCTTATTATGCACCACGAGTATCTCATGTGCCTCCTGCTCGAGGTGCTATCAGTGGCCCCTCCAACAGGCCAGTTCAGAGTCAGCAGCAGTCGCCACGTCCTCCGAGGGGTTTTTTTATATATGGTGACCCTCCTCATGCGATCAGAGATTGCCCCAGAGCTAGGAGGGGTGAACCACCTAAGACTTATCAAGTTCCACATCTTCCACCGGGTCCTCCAGCTATTCTTTCAGCCCCAGGTGCTACCGCACCTTCTTAGACATCTCGAGGTAGAGGTCGGGGAGGTTGAGGTTGCCCTAGAGGGGGAGGCTAGGCCAGATATTATGCTCTCCCATCCCGCTCAAAGGTCGTTGCTTCAGATTCGGTCATCACAGTTATTGCCCTTGTTTGTCATAGGACTGCATCCGTGTTATTTGATTTAGGTTCTGCATACTTATATATATCTTCTTACTTTGCTTCACATTTAGGGATATCTCGGGCTTTGACTTCCTCCGTATATGTTTCTACTCCTGTGGGAGATTCTCTTGTTGTGGACCGCGTATATCGGTCGTGCTTGATTGTTATTAGTGGTTTTGAGACTAGGGCTGACTTATTATTACTCAGCATGGTAGATTTCGATGTTATTTTGGGTATGGACTGGTTGTCTCCCTACTATGTTATTCTTGATTATCACGCCAAGACCGTGACGCTAGCTATGCCAGGATTACCGAGGTTAGAGTGGAGAGGTTCCTTAGAGTATACTCCCCACAGAGTCATTTCTTTTATTAAGGCTCAGCGGATGATCGAGAAAGGGTGTGATGCGTATTTGGCTTATGTGAGAGATGTTAGTGTTGAGACCCCTACAGTTGAGTCAGTTCCAGTTGTCAGGGACTATCCTGATGTATTTCCAGCTGATCTTCCGGGTATGCCGCCCGATAGAGACATTGATTTCGGCATTGACTTGTTGCGGGGTACTCAACCTATTTCCATTCCTCCCTATCGCATGGCTCCTCCTGAGTTGAAGGAGTTGAAAGAGCAGTTGCAGGAGTTTCATGACAAAGGTATCATCAGGCCCAGTGTATCACCTTGGGGTTCTCCGGTGTTGTTTGTGAAGAAAAATGATGGTTCGATGCGTATGTGTATTGACTATCGGCAGCTGAATAAGGTGACCGTGAAGAAAAGGTACCCATTGTCACACCTCTTTTATGTCCACACAACCCTATTACGAGGTTGAGTTAGAAGATTTTTTCCAATCAAAGTGAAGTTTTGAAAAGGGATTATTTATTATTTGGAGTCGTCACTTGGAATTGAGTTGTGGTGTTCCAAATTACCTTTTATTTGAATCCTCTTTCAAAAGGAAGATTTGACCCCTAATTCATGGTCTACGAAACAGAAGACTGAGTAAGGAATTCTGTTGATCGAAGGGAAGGTGTAAGGCACCCCTCGAGTCCCGTGGTTCTAGCACGGTCGCTTTATTGACTAATGTACGACTTAAACCAATTTTTTATTATTTTTGTATTTTATTGAGTATGGCTTATTTTTTACCGCTTAATTAATTATTATATTTTATTAATTGTGTTCGCCCAAATGCAGTACGCACACAAGGTACTTCTTTGAAATTAAATGTTAAACCAAGGTACGGAATGTACACATGGGTATAATATAATTATTTTAAATTTAAAGGCACCGAGATGCGGAATACGCACATGATCCTTTTATTATTTAAGCATGTCAATCCAAGGTCCGGGTACGAACACATGGGATAATATTTAAATATATTTAAACTTTTTCTAGCGTTTTAGAATATTTCAATTATTTTGTCTCTTTCAGATTCGAGATATATATCTGCGTATTTTAGTACTTATTGCAATGAGTCTTGAATTTATTCATGGCTCGTTTTCTTTCTCACAATTATTTGTTATGTGTCGAAGATATACTAGACTAATACAACTATTTAAATATTGCATTGATTTGACTAAATAATTAAACAAGCCAGCTTATTAGTGCTAGATTAAATTAATATGTTCTGGACTTAAACACCTCTAAAGATTTTTTTTTTAACTAAGCAAAATCAAATTTGACTCCCACGAAGACTAGAACATACTTCAAGCTTCTTTCCATTAATGAAAATATTCATAATTATAACATATTCCCAAGGCTAGACAAGCTATTTAATACCTCAGTTTTATGAAAATTAAAACATCATCCTTGATTCTTAGTTCAATTATCGACCTCTTAATATTGTGGTTGTGTGATGTTAGAATAATTATTAGTTACACCTAAAGTGGACGAGAAAGAAAGGGAAAACAAAAAAAACTTTTAAAAGGTCATAATATGACAAAGACCCAAATGAATCATACTAGATTATTTAATAATTGGACATCTTTAAAACTTCAACCACGAGAGGCAAAATTCATATCAGTATGATATCTTAATTAATCCTACTCATGAAATTCCAATAAAAATGAAAACATTCCCAAAATTATGAGACCTCATAAAGAAAAAGTGACAAACGAGTAAACTAATTACATGTCCAAAAGACAGTAGCCAAAGTCTCGAACAAAGGCACGATATCCACGTATTGAAAATTTAAGTATAACTAAGACAACAAACATAAAACTAATCCATCTTTAACATGCTATTCAAGCTTCATTTAAAATTTTCAAAGTATGACTCAAAGAACATAGACAAACCTCCAAATTCCTTGTGAATATCTGAGAATACGTATTATATGAAACCCGAACAACAAACAAAACTTCAAAACTCAACCAAATAGTATTTTTGAGTCTTTCCTTAGTTACTGTCTTTTTCATTTTCAGATTGCTCCTTTTTTTTTGTTACTTTTCTACTGATCCTTCTTTTCCATTTTTTGTTACTCCCTCGTTCTCTTCTTTTTTATCTTCTTCTTCTTCTTCTTCTTCTTTATTTCCTTCTTTCCTTTTCCTTTTGTTTCCTTTTTTTTTTTTGGGTTCTGTCCGTCCTTCTTCTCCTTTTTTCTTTTCTTTTTATCCTTTTTTCAAGATTTCCTCCTCCCATTTTGTAGTAATCAGAAATTAGTTTTTTTTTTTTTTTTTGTGAAGTGGGTGGAAGATCATGGGTAAGTTAGTAGGGGATATGAGGGAAAATGGCAACATGGGATAGATATGTGGAGGAATATGTGAGGGAGTGGGTAATGAGGTTGGGTGAAGTGAGAAAGTGGGAAAGTTGGGTGTTATTATTATTATTTTTTATTTTATATATATATATGTATATATAAAACTTACTTTTAGATTTAAAGAAAACTATATAAATAAGAAAATCCAATATTTACACTATAGTTTAAATTATACGAAGAAAAATACTATTATAACTTACATTTAAATTAGAAGAAACCAAGTTACTTTTAGATTTAAAGAAAACTATATAAATAAGAAAACCCAATATTTACACTATAGTTTAAATTATACTAAGAAAAATACTATTATAACTTACATTTAAATTAGAATAAACCATATATATATATATATATATATATTTCTTCTATTTAAATATAGGAACAAATCTTATATTCTATGATGTGAATATTTTTTGTAGTTTTTAATTTTCTTAAATAAAACCTATTAAGAATAAGATAAAAATTTAAAGTATTAAGATTAAACCTAAAAGAAATATTTACACCAAAAATAGTATAGAATTAGGGTGTGGTCAAAAATTAGTTGTTCACAGCATGCCCCTCTTTGCTTGGAAACATGGAGAGTTTTCAGGCAAAGAAAATGAACAAGGTGACTGATTTTTTACCTCACTATTATTTAAGAAGGAAAAGAAGATAAAAGAAAAAGATGTGACTGAACCTTGGTTTTAGGCTGCCTACATATCCCGGGTTATAAGGGAATCAGGTCACGTGTAGTTCAAGTGAAAGAAGAGTGATAGAGTATTCTTAGAGGGAGTGTCGAGTGAAGTTCCGTCGAGGTTCCAATCTGCGTTTCCTAATATTACATCAAAACGAAAAGAAAAATTGCATACTCTTGAAATCTAAGACTTACAAAATTCCTATCTAAATGTCATCTGGAGTCTTGTTGTTGATTCTTAACTTGCTTCATTCATTGAATTTAGAATGAAACTTAATGCTCTCCGATATAAAAGACTATGAAATATTCTCACAGGCTTGTTTCTTGATAAGGTGATAAGAAGTTGGATCTTGAAATCCTTTGTCTCTGCATACATCATGTCAAAACTGTTTTGGCTGGTATTGAGATCAAATTTTCCACTTTATCTTCCGAGAGATGGAATCTTATTTTGCACATCCAATCCGTGCTTTGCAGACTAACCTAGAAGCAATCACAAACAAACAAAACAAACAAAAATTTTCTGCCCCAGCCTGCACTAGGAAATTTTTGTGAGTTATTGAAAACATATTAAACTATCTTTGCTATTGCAGAATAAAGAATTGAAAAAGACACATTTTTTATTATAAATAATAGGGGATGTAGTGCCTAGTGTTAACCAGAATGAAGGCAACCAGGGGATGTAGTACCTTGTGTTGACGATGGGATGAGGCTCGCGGCACTCTCGAATGTTACTAGGGAATGTCGTACCCTATGTTGGCAGAAAAATGCAGCTAGGGGATGTAGTACCCTGTGTTAGAAATAAGGTGAGTCTCGTGGCACTCGGGATGCTACTAGGGGATGTCGTACCCTATGTTAGCAATGAGAAATACAACTAGGGGATGTAGTACCATATGTTAGCAATAAGAAATGCAGTACCCTGCGTTGGCAATAAGGTGAAGCTCATGGATCACTGAGATTCTACTAGGGAATTTCGTATCCTATGTAGGATAAAAGTAATGCGGCCAGGGGTGTAGTACCCTGTGATTAGCAATAAGATGAGGCTCTTGGCTCTCTAAGATTCTAATAGGGAATGTCGTACCCTATGTAGGCAGAAAAAAAAATGCAATAAGGGGATGTAGTACCCAATGTTAGCAATAAGAAATGCAGTCAGGGGATGTAGTACCCTGTGTTGGAAATAATGTGAGGCTCATGGTCCACTGAGATGCTACTAGGGAGTGTCGTACCGTATGTTAGCAACGAGAAATGCAACCAAGGGATGTAGTACCCTGTGTTGGAAATAAGATGAGTCTCATGGCTCGGTGAGATTCTACTAGGAAATCGTGTACCGTATGTAGGCAGAAAATAAATGCATCCAGGGGATATAGTACCATGTGTTGGCAATAAGATGCAGCCAAGGAATGTAGTACCTTGTGTTGGCAATAAGATAATGCTTGCAGCGTTCTGTGGTTCTTCTAGGGAATGCCGTACCCTATGTAGGCAGAAAGTAATGAGACCAGGGGATGTCGTGCCCTGTGTTGACAATAAGATGAGGCTCTTGGCTCTGTAAGATTATACTAGGGAATGTCATACCTTGTGTAGGCAGAAATAAAATGCAACTAGGGGATGTAGTACCCTTTGTTGGTGATAAGATGAGGCTCGTGGCACTATGAGATGCTAGTAGGGAATGTCGTACCCTATGTAGGCAGAAAATAATGTGACCAGGGGATGTAGTACCCTGTGTTGACAATAAGATGAGGCTCTTGGCTCTCTAAGATTCTACTAGGGAATGCCGTACCCTATGTAGGCAGAAAATAATGTGACCAGGGGATGTAGTACCCTGTGTTGACAATAAGATGAGGCTCTTGGCTCTCTAAGATTCTACTAGGGAATGCCGTACCCTATGTAGGCAAAAAATAAAATGCAACTAGGGGATGTAGTACCCTATGTTAGCAATAAGAAATGCAACCAAGGGATGTAGTACCCTATGTTGGAAATAAGGTGAGGCTCATGGCCCACTGAGATTCTACTAGGGAATTTCATACCCTATGTAGGCAAAAAGTAATGCGACCAGGGGATGTGGTACCCTGTGTTTAAGATAGGGTATTGATTCCCTATAATGAAACTAAGAATAACATGATTACATGTATATTAGAAGAAAACTAATGATTTGAGAACTTCACTTGGTGGTGTTCGCCTTTTCACGAACTGTTTCCTAAAATTGTTTTGTTCCTGTTCTGAACAAAGAAAAATTTGTTAGTTTTAAAATGGTGGTCAGTTTGTGGCCTTGATTTCTTGGGCAACTTGACCTTGTGTCCATTACAATTGTTAGAAACACTGACTCCGTCGATGGTCATACAAATTGCCGGGAGATTCTGTCATTACTTTCTGGAGATATTCTTTCTCAACATCAAAACCTGACTATTTTGCGCCTATCACCATTTGTGTTTAAGGTGCAAACAACCTTGCTCCCAGAACAACTTTTAACTGAGTAAATTTTATTGATTTTTGACACATTGTTCAGTCCTTCAAGCCTTTTGCTCGTTAGGGAAACTCAAAGATGGGTTTATTCCTTTGCCCATTATGTTCATGTCCAGCAATCTTTGCTTCATATAACAGGGAAACTGTAATCGAGTTTGCGGCCTTTTCTTTGCTTTGCTTTGACGAAATTAGATTGAAAGTTACTCAAAAAGAATAGTATGAAATAAAACAAGAAGGTGAACTAATAGGTATTACAACTTAAAGTGTACAAAAGGACTTATCTGGAGGAATATGCTGACTTCAATGAACATGACATGCACTTTGGAGTGGATGCCCGATCCATCTGAACCGTCTAATCTCAAAATCCATTGTAAACTTCAATTTAAAACTGAGTTCTTTGTCTTAACCATGCTTGTGTCGGGAAGCTTTAAATCGATCAACGATGCCCTTTTTGGGTTTTCACCGATTGACCTCTCTCATTTGTCTTTCTCTCAACTCACCATTGTCTTATAGTGCCCGTGAGGGTTTTCACCAATAAGACTCTCTCATTTTATTTTTCTCTCTTTACAATGGCTGAGGCATCGCCCGTAGTATACTGACTTAGCATTCTCGAAAGTTGATCAGAAGGTCTTAACAGGGAAAGGTAAAAAGAACTTATTCAACTGAACTACAACTTTTGGAACCATTTTGACAGAAACACCGTCGAAAAATAATATAAAATCATGCCCCGATTTCTTTGAATACTGGAAAATGTGGATTTTTGTATTAGTGTGACTGAACCCCAGAGTGAGGCTGCCTACGTATCCTTTTGGAATCAGGTCGGACGTAGTTCAATTAACCTGAACTTGTTTTGATGATTTTTTTTTTTACTTTTTTTTCATTTTCATTTTTTTTTCTTTTGATATATTTTTATTTTTCTTTTAAAAGATTAAGTAAATTGGTTCCAAATGAGGGGAAAACAAAGAAATAATATAAACAAGGCTTCAAAGGGTTAACTAGGGTTGACCAGTGGGTAGCGAGAATGATAGCCTTTCATCATCCCAACCTGAGAATGCTAAGTATAAAATTTCCTAACAGAGTCATGTCAGACATAATATCTCTTAACCGCTTCCGTGTTAACGGGTATATCAGTCACCTATCCTTCTATATCTTTCAAGTGTAGGGCTCCTTTTGACAATACTTTCTTGACGAGGTAAGGACCTTGCCAATTCAGGGCTACCTTTCCTTTTGCTTCTTCCTGGTGCGGAAAGATACGTTTCAAAACAATTTGCCCTACCTTAAATTGTCTTTAGCGCACTTTCTTGTTGTAAGTGTGTGCCATTATTTGTTGGTATAATTGACCAAAACAAACTGCCGCCAAACGCTTTTCATCAATTAAACTCAACTGTTCCAAATGGGACTTGACCCAGTCAGTGTCATCGGTCCCTGCTTCGACAATGATTAGGAGAGAGGGAATCTCAACTTCTTGATTCATTATTTCGAGATTAAACAACTTTTTAAGATCTGGGCATGAATTTCGCGTGCATGTCATGTTTTTAAAGCCAGCATTAACGAAACTGAAAAGGATAAGAAATTAACAAAAATTAGGAAAAGGAAAAGATAGAATTTTACTTAGAAAAAATGGAACTTCGTTTCATTGAATTTGAAAGGATAGAAGGGTTAACATCAAAGAAAAGAAATTATACAAAAATATCTGGATTACAACCCTTAAAATAATCCAAATACAGAAAAAGCAACAAAATAGACTACCAAGGCTCCTTCCTGAAGTGAAGAGGAGTTCCTTCCCAGTTGTTGGGCGAGGTATCTGGACCAATGAGATGAACACTTGTATGGTTGGGGCTTTCACCAACTTGAACCATATTGATCTCATAGAACAACTCTGTGAGACCCTAGCAAACTTCATCATTGTCATCCTGTATGGATCCTTCCTCTTGCTTTTTTCGATTTCCGAAATTGCCTGACCCGCTTTGAAGTGCTTGCGTGGTTGCCTTAAGGGCTGCCTGACTCACAATTTTTCCCGACTTCATGCCATTCTCAACTATTTCACCAATTTCAATCGCCTCAGTGAAAGGTTTATCAATAGCGGCCAACATGTAATGAAGGTAATCAGGATCCTGAGCTTAGATAAAATAGTCAATCATTTCTGCCTCTTTCATTGGTGGTTTGACCCTAACGGCCTACTCTCTTCACTTGATTGCATATTCTCTAAAGCTTTCTGTTGATTTCTTCTTTATGTTTACAAGAGAGGATCGGTCTGGAACTATATCAATATTGTACTAAAACTGTACGAAAAAATCTTGAGCCATATCGTTCCAAATGTTCTAGCGAGATATGTCTTGATCTATGAACCACTCGGAAGCAATTCCTCTCAAACATTCCACTAAATAATCCATGAGTAATTCTTCTTTGCCTCCTGCCCCCCTTAATTCGTTACAATACCTCTTCAAATGGGAAATGGGATCACCATGCCCGTCATACTTGTCAAACTTGGGGGTCTTGAAACCGGGTGGTAAATGGACATGGGGGAACATGCATAGATCGTTAAATGAAAAACTCTTGTGGCCTCCCAAACCGTGTATGTTTCTTATGGATTGTTCCAAGCTCTTCATTTTTCAAGTAATTTCCTCTTGTTCCATATTCTTGTCGGGCTTTTCGATCTCAAATGGGAACATGTTCTTAGGAGTATGCTTGTATGAATCCGGAACCTTGAAAGTCAGTTATAGAGAGTAATGGTGGGCCTCATAAGCATTCAATTGTGAATCATTGTTGAGCTTTTGAACGAGATCCGGTTGAGGAACGACGAAAGTAGGGACAATGGGTACAGTAGGTGGGTCATTTCTGAGGGTTGCAGTTGGAGGACGTGGAATGGAAATATTGGGGATAGTGGGAAGGTTAATGCTCGGACTGAATCCAGGTTGATACAATGGGTTACTTGTTAGGGAGATGGGAACTTAATTCGCAACTGACACATTATGAAGATTATCCGAAGACCCTATGGGTAGTGGAGGCGGTGCCTGTCCATTCGCCAAGGCTTGGTACATATCTGCCAATTGTTGCTTCAACACTCTTACTTCTTTAACCAGTCCTGAACCTTGTTAGACCAATTATCCATGGACATCATAATTATCTGACTCATTCTCACTGTTGTTTGCCATTCTATTTTTTCCTTTTGATCTTGTGTTGTAAGGGTGAGTCGCCAGTTTAAACCACAAACCAACCACCTCTGTTTAACTATATCTATTGATGACAAACAACAAACATGTTAGAGTTAGGCATTTTGCAGATATTAATCACACATTATATGTCATGCACCTAATGTCATTTTCATTTCTAAAATAATTTTGGAAGGCTTCATGCTTCATCCCGGCTTATTAGTTTATTTCCTTTTGAATTTAATGCTCTTCTTTTTTATGCTTTTTTCAAGAAAAAAGTTTCTCTCATCATTCTTTTTTGCTTTTTTTTTTTTGCTAGATTAATTATGGCTATGATCGCATCCGATGGGAATTGCCTACGTATCATGACGCCGCATGAATCAGACCATTACGTAGTTCAGGAAAATCTGGAATAAAGTAAATAAACTAACTCTTATTCTTATACAATTCAGCCAATGAATGTTCCTAACAAAGAAAATATGTCTTTGGATTTCTAAGTTTTTCTTTTGGAAGACTTCTAAAGAAGANAAATAATTTTGGAAGGCTTCATGCTTCATCCCGGCTTATTAGTTTATTTCCTTTTGAATTTAATGCTCTTCTTTTTTATGCTTTTTTCAAGAAAAAAGTTTCTCTCATCATTCTTTTTTGCTTTTTTTTTTTTTGCTAGATTAATTATGGCTATGATCGCATCCGATGGGAATTGCCTACGTATCATGACGCCGCATGAATCAGACCATTACGTAGTTCAGGAAAATCTGGAATAAAGTAAATAAACTAACTCTTATTCTTATACAATTCAGCCAATGAATGTTCCTAACAAAGAAAATATGTCTTTGGATTTCTAAGTTTTTCTTTTGGAAGACTTCTAAAGAAGAAAGAAAAATATTTTTTGTTTTGAATTTTTTTTTTGGGAATTACCGAAAGAAAGACTTCTAAATAAGAATGAAAATATTCTTGTACTCTGAGAAGAAATTAAAAGAAAATATTTTTTGAATTTGAAGCGGGACCCGATGAAGGTTGCCTACGTATCTCACATCCGGTGAGAATCAGACCCACGTAGTTCAGTTAAAATAAATAAAAAAAATATTTTGAAAATTGTGATTTTACATACTAGAACCCTTCAAAATTTTTATGTTATTTTTTTTTTTTAAAAATAAGTATTTTATGAAAACTTGGGAGGATATTTTCTCTTTCCCTTTCCTCTGTTCAATGGATCTATCCTAAAGTCGGTCAATATTTGAGTAAAGCCTACCAAATAATGTTACATGTAGCACAAAAATATGAACATGTCGGTCTGAAAAAATTGGTACCTGTCCTAGACGGGCCCGACCCCTGTGTCGAGTCCCGCTAAGCCCAATGCACATGATGCAAATAACACGTAGCCTACTAGGGATATTCATTACATGTGGCTTGGTCTTATAAGTTTCCAAATCCTAAAGCAGATGGTATCTAGACCTGTCTTACCCAGGCGGAAAACATGAGCCGAGAAGCGTCAAGCGTCACCAGTAGTAGAACAACAGTGGCTAGCTAACGGCTCTCCCGCCTAAACATGTGTGACTAAATCCTTCACCAGAAGCTGGTAGCTAACTAGATTTATCTCAAGACAGAAATTTAGTGATGTTGGTAAGCAAACACAACATAACTACCTAGCGGAAGACTCAGGGGGATGCGAGAGAGGATACAATTTATATCTATAACGACCCGGTCGGTCGTCTTAAGAATTAGCGCCCCGATCCCCTATTAACCGCTTCTCCCATGTCTATTTATATTATTGCAACTTGTCGGAGTGTTGAGTGATGAAATATGGGGTGATTTTGGACACATAGTCCAAAAATGTGGAATTTAGCTTTAGAAATCTTGGCGTGGCTAAAGCTATGTGAAGACGGATCCGGAATGGAATTTTTTCAACTCCGTTAGCTCCGTTGGATGATTTAGGGGTTAGGAGCGTGTTCGAGATGTGTTTTGGAGGTCGGTTGTGGATTTAGGCTTGAATTGGCGAAAGTTAGAATTTTGGCGATTTCCGCCGATAGGTGAAATTTTGATATCGGAGTCGGAATGGAATTCCGAAAGTGACAGCAGGTCAGTAATGTCATTTGTGACCTGTGTGCAAAATTTGAGGTCATTCGGATGAGTTTTGACGTGTTTCGGCATCGGATGTGGATTCTAGAAATTTCATAAGGTCTTAGGCTTGAATCTATGCATAATTGATTATTTTGATGTTATGATATGTGTTTTTAGGCTCGACCAAGTTTGAACTAGGTATTAAGGTTAGTTGGTAGGCTTGGTTGAGGTCCCGGGGGCCTCGGGGTTGTTTCGGATGCCCAACGGGTGAGTTTGGGACTTTGAGAGCAGCTGAACCATTCTGGTTCTGGTGTCTCGCACCTGCGATGGTATTTTTGCAGGTGCGGACACGCAAGTGCAAAGGGGGTGCACGCAGGTGCAGATGAAGCTTAGGCTGGCCCGACTCGCAGGCGCGGAAGAGTATCCGCAGGTGCGGAGCCACACCTGGGACCCAGCTGCCGCAGGTGCGACCCCAGGTCGTTTAATGAGTTTCCGGAACTACGATTGTGTTTCCGCAGCTGCGGCACCGCAGGTGCGATCCCAGTGTCGCAGGTGCGAAACATCGGGGTTGGTTATACCAAAAATCTGAGGGTTTGAAATTCATAATTCCAAAATCGATTGTGAGCTCGGAACTTGGCGATTTTCAGTGGGATTTGAAGAGGAGAATCATAGGTAACATTTTCTAACCTTAATCCATTTGTATATCAGTAATCTCTATCAATTTCCTCAATCTAATCAATGAAATTGGATGAAAACCCATGAAATTGGGATGAAATTTCCCCAAGTAGAAATCTGAGGATTTAGGGAGATTTAGACGTCAGATTTTGTTGATTCTTTTTCGAGTGGGTTCATGAGCGAATGGGTGTTCGGGAAATATAAATTTTACCTGATTCCGAGACGTGGGCCTGGGGGAGTTTTTGGGCGAATTTCCTAATTTCGCATATTAGCTTAAAAATAATTAGCTATTTTGTTCCCTTGAAGTGATATTTACACCATGCAATCGATTTGAATAGATTTGGGCCACCCGGAGTCAGATACTCATGGAAAGAGCGTGGTATTGAGTTGATTATCACAGTCAAGGTAAGTGGCTTCCCTAATTCTGTGTTGGGGACTTCCCCTTAGGTATTTTTATAGTGATTTTGTTATGTGGACACCGTGTACGTGAGGTGACAAAGGCGTACACGGGTCATTGTTGCTAAAATCCTATTTTTACTTCCATGAAATCACTCATTTTCATCCCTATATTACTGTTTTCTGTCTTAACTGAGTAGTTAGCTTAAGAGTAAGCATGCCTACCTGTCCTTACTTGATTTCCTCTTATTTGCTACTAGTTGCACCATGCTTAGGTAGCTTTACTCTATTCTTGCCTGTTGTTTTCCTGGACTGTTTAATTAAACCGTATCCGACATACTTCTGCTTTGCATATTTAAATTGGGACTACGGACCAAGATCCGGGAGCTTTCCCCCTGTAATGCATTTCATATTTAAATTGGGACTACGGATCGAGATCCAGGAGCTTTCCCCGTGTACTGAAATGCATATTTAAATTGGGACTACGGACGGAGATCTGGGAGCTTTCCCCCTGTACTGCATAGCATATTTAAATTGGGACTACGGACTGAGATCCGGGAGCTTTCCCCGTGTACTGCATTGCACATTTACTTTTGAGATATATGTTGTGCTGAACCGAGGGCTCTCTTTCTGTTATTAATTCTTCCAGTTTCCATTAATCATGTTTATCATTGTTTATCTATATTTCACTGTTTTAAATTGTATATTTACTTGTTTTAAAAACTCAGTACTGCCTCAACCTGACCTCGTCACTACTTGACTGGGGTTAGGCTTGGCACTTACAGAGTACCAAATGTGGAGTACTCACGCCCTTTCCTGCGCATGTTTTCCCCATGTGCAGATCCAGGTACCAGCACCCAGTATCGTGGCTAGGAGTCGTTCTAGCAGCTGCCAGGAGACTGCGAGGTAATTCTGCCGCGTCCACAGAATCCCACGAGTCCTACTCTACTCTAGTATAGGCATAGAATACTTATGTATTTTTCCACTATTTCATTGTATAGAGCTACATTTAGTACAGAGCTTATGACTATAGTGGCATTCCGGGTTTTGGGAAGTGAAATTGTATATGCTGAGCAGCTGTGTTATATCTACTTGAGTTCTTTTCTGTCTTTATTTTATTAATTCTATCATTTCCGCAAATTTAGGCTTACCTAGTAGTAGACACTAGGTGCCGTCACAATACCTTTCGGAGGGCAAAATGGGTCGTGACAATATCACAGTTCAAATAAATACTAAAGCGGTAAATAAGCGACAAATAGCCCATTAGGCTCGCAAACACAATAATATTCAAAACATGAAAAAAGCCAAACGAGAATCAATATACAAAGCTCGAATCCTTATTAATTATCCCCAGCAGAGTCGCCAGAGCTGTCACACCTCTTTTATGTCCACACAACGCTATTACGAGGTTGAGTTAGAAGAGTTTTTCCAATCAAAGTGACATTTTGAAAAGGGATTATTTATTATTGAGGCGCCACTTGGAATTGAGTTTTGGTGTTCCAAGTCACCTTTTATTTGAATTCCCTTTCAAAAGGAAGATTTGACTCCTAATTCATGGTCTACGAAACAGAAGACTGAGTAAGGAATTCTGTTGACCGAAGGGAAGGTGTAAGACACCCATCGAGTCCCGTGGTTCTAGCACGGTCGCTTTATTGACCAATGTAAGGCTTAAATCAATTTTTTATTATTCTTGTATTTTATTGATTATGACTTATTTGTTACCGCTTAATTAATTATTATATTTTATTAATTGTGTTCACCCAAATGTGGTACGCACACAAGGTACTTCTTTGAAATTAAATGTAAAACCAAGGTACGGAATGTACACATGAGTATAACATAATTACTTTAAATTTAAAGGCACCGAGACGCGGAATACGCACATGATCCTTTTATTATTTAAGCATGTCAATCCAAGGTCCGGGTACGAACACATGGGATAATATTTAAATACATTTAAACTTTTTCTATCGTTTTAGAATATTTCAATTATTTTGCCTCTTTCAGATTCGAGATATATATCTGCGTATTTTAGTACTTATTGCAACGAGTCTTGAATTAATTCATGGCTCATTTTCTTTCTCACAATTATTTGTTATGTGTCGAAGATATACTAGACTGATACAAATATTTAACTATTGCATTGATTTGACTAAATAATAAAGCAAGCCAGCTTATTAGTGCTAGATTAAATTCATATGTTCTGGACTTAAACACCTCTAAAGATTTTTTTTTTTAACTAAGCAAAATCAAATTTGACTCCCATGAAGACTAGAACCTACTTCAAGCTTCTTTCCATTAATGAAAACATTCATAATTATTAACATATTCCCAAGACTAGACAACTTATTTAATACCTCAGTGTTATGAAAATTAAAACACCATCCTTGATTCTTAGTTCAATTGTCGATCTCTTAATATTGTGGTGGTCTGATGTTAGAATAATTACTAGTTACACCTAAAGTGGACGAGAAAGAAAGGGAAAATAAAAAAAAAATTTAAAAGGTCATAATATGACAAAGACCCAAATGAATCATACTAGATTATTTAATAATTGGACATCTTTAAAACTTCAACCACGAGAGGCAAAATTCATATCAGCATGATATCTTAATTAATCCTACTCATGAAATTCCAATAAAAATGAAAACATTCCCAAAATTATGAGACCTCATAAAAAAAAGTGACAAACGAGTAAACTAATTACATATCCAAAAGACAGTAGCCAAAGTCTCGAACAAAGGCACGATATCCATGTATTGACAATTCACGTATAACTTAAGACAACAAACAAAAAACTAATCAATCTTTAACATGCTATTCAAGCTTTATTTAAAAATTTCAAAGTATGAATCAAAGAACATAGACAAACCTCCAAATTCCTTGTGAATATCTGAGAATACGTACTATACGAAACCCGAACAACAAACGGAACTTCAAAACTCCACCAAATAGTATTTTTGATTCTTTCCTTAGTTACTGCCTTTTTCATTTTCAGATTGCTCCACCAAATAGTATTTTTGAGTCTTTCCTTAGTTACTTCAAAACTCCACAAAATAGTATTTTTGAGTCTTTCCTTAGTTACTGCCTTTTTCATTTCAGATTGCTCCTTTTTTTTGTTGTTTTTCTACTAATCCTTCTTTTCCTTTTTTTGTTACTCCCTCGTTCTCTTCTTTTTTATCTTCTTCTTCTTCTTTCTTTCCTTCATGCACCTGATGCACCACGTATTTCGTCCTTATCTTGATACTTATATCATCGTGTTCATTGATGACATTCTGGTATATTCTCGGTCTAAGGAGGATCATGAACAGCACTTGAGGACCGTGCTTCAGACTTTGAGAGAGAAGAAATTGTATGCCAAATTTTCTAAGTGTGAATTTTGGCTTGATTCTGTGGCATTCCTAGGCCATGTGGTATGTTCGTATGGGATCAAGGTAGACCCGAAGAAGGTAGAGGCGGTGTAGAGTTGGCCTAGACCGTCTTCAGCTAGTGAGATCCGTAGTTTCCTCACTTTGGCTGGGTATTATCGCCGTTTTGTGAAGGGATTTTCATCCATTTCAGCGCCCATGACCAGACTGACCCAGAAGGGTGCACCTTTTATATAGACTGAGGAGTGCGAGGAGAGCTTTCAGAAGCTCAAGACAGCCCTTACTATAGCTCCAGTGTTAGTTTTACCCAAAGGTTCAGGGTCCTATACAGTCTATTGTGATGCTTCGAGGATTGGACTGGGAGCAGTGTTGATCAGGACGGTAGGGTGATTGCCTATGCGTCCAGAGAGTTGAAGGTACATGAGAAAAACTACCTTGTTCATGATCTTGAGTTGGCGGCGATTGTTCACGCTCTGAAGATATGGCGTCATTATTTATATGGTGTTCCCTGTGAGATATTCACAGATCACCGGAGTTTGCAGCACATATTCAGGTACAAGGATCTCAATTTCCACCAGCGTAGGTGGTTGGAGTTGCTAAAGGACTATGACATCACTATATTATACCACACGGGGAAGGCCAATGTGGTGGCCGATTCCTTGAGTCGCTGGGCGGAAATTTTGGGGAGTTTGGCATATCTTCCAGCAGTGGGAGGCCCTTAGCCTTAGATATTCAGTCCTTAGCCAGTCAGCTCGTGAGGTTGAACCTTTCAGAGCCTTGCCAGGTTTTAGCTTGTGTGGTGGCTCGCTCTTCTCTTTATGACCGCATTCGAAGCGCCAGTATGATGATCACCACCTTCTGGTCCTTCAAGACAGGGTTCGGAGGTGACGCCAGGGATGTGACTATAGGAAATTATGGGGTAATGAGGATGCAGGGACGGATCTGTGTGCCCAATGTGGATGGGCTTTGGGAGTTGATTCTGGAGGAGGCCCATAGTTCGCGGTATTCCATCCATCCGGGTACCGCGAAGATGTACCAGGATCTGAGACAGCACTATTGGTGGCGAAGGATAAAGAAGGATATAGTGGAGTTTGTAGCCAAATGTCTCAACTGTCAGCATGTCAAATGTGAGCATCAGAGGCCGGGAGGGTTACTTCAGCATATTGAGCTTCCAGAGTAGAAGTGGGAAGGGATCACCATGGACTTTGAGGTTGGACTTCCTCGGACTTTGAGGAAGCATGATGCTATTTGGGTGATTGTGGATCGGCTGACCAAATCAGCCTATTTCATTCCAGTGCTGACTACATATTCATCTGAGAGGTTGGCTGAGACTCATATCAGAGAGATTGTTCGCCTCCACGGTATCCCAGTATCTATAATTTCAGATAGAGGTACACAATTCACTTCACGGTTCTGGATAGCCGCTCAGCAGGAGTTAGGCACCAGGATAGAGTTGAGTACAACTTTTCACCCTCAGACAGACGGGCAGTTCGAGCGCACGATTCATATTCTCGAGGATATTCTTCATGCCTGTGTGATAGATTTTGGAGGGTCATGGGATTGATACTTGCCTCTTGCAGAGTTTTTTTATAATAACAGCTACCAGTCCAACATTCAGATGGCGCCGTATGAGGCTTTGTATGGTAGGCGGTGCAGGTCTCCACTAGGATTGTTTGAGCCGAGAAAGGCCCGATTTTTGGGTACAGACTGGGTTCATGATGCCCTGGACAAAGTGAAGGTGATTCAGGAGAGACTTCGCGCAGCTCAGTCCAGGTAGAAGAGTTATGTGGACCAGAAGGTTCGTGACTTGGCATTTATGGCTGGTGATCGGGTTTTGCTTCGGGTATCGCCTATAAAGGGCATCATGAGATTTGGGAAGAAGGGTAAGCTGAGTTCGAGGTTTATTAGCCCTTTTGAGGTGTTGCAGCGGGTTGGGGAGGTCACTTATGAGTTGGATCTTGCCTCCCAACCTAGCAGGAGTTCATCTGGTATTCAACGTTTCCATGCTCTGGAAGTAACACGGTGATCCGACTCATGTTTTGGATTTCAGCTCAGTTCAGTCTGACAAGGATCTATCATATATTGAGGAGCCAGTGGCTATTTTGGATAGGCAGGTCAGGAAGCTCAGGTCGAAGAATATTGCCTCAGTCAAGGTTCAGTGGAAGGGTTATCCGGTCGAGGAGGCGACTTGGGAGACCGAGTAGGACATGCGGAGTCAGTACCCTCATCTTTTCACAGCTTCAAGTATGTTTCTATACTCGTTCGAGGACGAACGATTTTCTTAAGAGGGGGAGAATGTAACGACCCGGTCGGTTGTTTTGAGAGTTAGCGCCACGATCCCCTAATAACTGCTTCTCTCATGTCTATTTATGTTATTGGAATTTGTCGGAGCGTTGAGCGACGAAATCCGGAGTGATTTTGGACACATAGTCCATAAATGTGGAATTTAGCTTTAGAAATCAGACCGTAGCTAGATCTGTGAGAAGACGGATTCGGAATGGAATTTCATCAACTCCATTAGCTCTGTTGGGTGATTTTGGGGTTAGGAGCGTGTTCGGAATGTGTTTTCGAGGTCGGTTGTCGATTTAGGCTTGAATTAGCGAAAGTTAGAATTTTGGCGATTTCAGCCGATAGGTGAAATTTTGATATTGGACTTGGAATGGAATTCCGAAAGCGACAGCAGGTTCATAATTTCATATATGACCTGTGTGCAAAATTTGAGGTCATTCGGATGAGTTTAGACATGTTTCGGCATCGAATGTGAATTCTAGAAATTTCATAAACTTTTAGGCGTGAATATATGCATATTCGATTATTTTGATGTTATGAGATGTGTTTTTAAGGCTCGACCAATTTTAAATGAGGTATTAGGGTTGGTTGGTAATTTTGGTTGAGGTCCCGGAGGCCTCGGGTGTGTTTCGGGTGCCCAAACGGGATTTTTGGCCTAATAGCCTTAGCAGATTTTTCTGATTTTTCTACAGCAGTTCCTTGTTCTCTGCGATCGCAGGAGTACATCTGCTATCGCATAAGGTAAGTATGGGAAGTCTACGATTTGTTCTTCATGATCGCACAAGGCCAATCGCAATCGCAGAGTGAGGGAACCTTGGTCTTCGCGATCGCACATCAAGGATCGCAATCGCATAGGAGTTTCTAGGTCTGAGGAAGGGTCAGTGTTTGTTCTACGCGGTCGCGTGGCCCCTTACGCGATCACATAGTTGTGAGGGGATAAGGTTCGCGATCACAGACCAATAATTATGAACGCGATGAAGGGATTTTAGGCGCATGGTGGAATACTCTCCGCGATCGCATAGAAGAAAATACCTGGGCAGTCTTTTAAAGACCCAAGTCTGAGGGTTTATGTTATTTTCACCATTTTTGAATTTGAGAGCTCAGGAGAGGTGATTCTTTGAGACTTTTGAACCTGGGCAACTTGGGTAAGTGATTTCTAACCTACTTGGATCAATTTCCAGGATTCCTAACTTAAGTCTAGCCTTTGAAATTCGAATTTGGGTGGAAAATCTGGGGAAAATTGGATGAACTTCATAGACCGAATTATTGAGTTTCCATATCCCTTGTTCCTGTAATGAGGGCTATTATGTCTAAGGATCTTCCATTGTCGTATCGTTTACGGGAAGCTGGGTACCGGGTGTATACTCGACGCACGGCGCCTCCTAGGAGACACTGGAATCGGCATTTCCTCGTCTTTCACTCACCGAACGGTGTGTGTCCTCTCCCCTTTTGGATCTGGTTAAGCGCAACCACTGGTAAACACTTAACCTCTTATCAACAAGGTATGGTGAGGGGACCTGATTAGGCTCTTGACCCCTCGATTCCCGAGAAACTCGGTGATTGGGTTTTTGACCTCCGATTTGAGAGATTCTTATATAGTTAGACTCATGAGTGAATGAATGCCCGGAAAATATGATTTTCACCCGATTCCGAGACGTGGGCCTGGGGGACTTTTTGGGCGAATTTCCTTATTTTGCGTATTAGCTTCGAACTTATTAGTTATTTTGTTTCCTTGAAATGATATTTACACTATGCAATCAAATTGACTAGATTTGGGCCACCCGGAGTTGGATACTCATGGCAAGAGCATGGTATTGAGTTGATTAGCAGTCAAGGTAAGTGGCTTGCCTAACTCTGTGTTGGGGACTTCCCCTTAGGCATTTTTATACTGATTTTGTTACGTGGACACCGTGTACGTGAGGTGACGAGTGCGTACACGGGTCATTGTTGCTAAAATTCCACTTTTCCTTCCATGGCATCACTCATTTTCATTCCTATATTATTTTTTCCTATCTTAACTAAGTAGTTAGCTTAAGAATAAGCATGCCTACCTGTCTTTACTTGATTTCCTCTCATTTTCTACTAGTTGCACCATGCTTAGGTAGTTTTACTTTATTCTTGCCTGTTGTTTTTCTTGAACTGTTTAATTAAGCTGTATCCGACATACTTCTGAATTGCATCTTTAAATTGGGACTACGGACCGAGATCCACGAGCTTTCCCCCTGTACTGCATTGCATATTTTAATTGGGACTACGGACCGAGATCCGGGAGCTTCCCCCCTGTACTGCATAATATATTTAAATTGGGACTACGGACTAATATCCGGGAGCTTTCCCCTCGTACGGCATTGCATATTTACTGTTGATATATGTTGTGCTGAGCCGAGGGCTCTCTTTCTGCTATAAATTCTTCCAGTTTCCATTAATCCTGTTTATCATTGCTTATCTATATTTCACCGTTTAAATTTATAACTGACTTGTTTTAAAACTCAGTAGAGCCTCAACCTGACCTCGTCACTACTCGACTGGGTTTAGGCTTGGCATTTACTGAGTACCGAACGTGGAGTACTCACGCCCTTTCCGGCGCATGTTTTTCCCGTGTGCATATCCAGGTACCAGCACACAACACTGTGGCTAGAAGTACCCTAGTAGCTGTTCAGGAGACCGCGAGGTAATTCTGCTGCGTCCGCAGAATCTCATGAGTCCCCTTCCACTCCAGTATAGATATAGGAGATATGTAGATACATTTTCCTTATTCCTTTGTATAGAGCTACAGTAGTTCAGAGTTTGTGACTTTGTAACATTCCGGGTTTTGGGAAAGTAAAAGTTGTAGATGTCGAGCGGCTAAACTTTATAGTATTACTTTTCTTTATTGTTTCTGTTATTAGTTTGTCTTATTTTCCGTAAATTTAGGCTTACCTAGTCGTAGAGACTAGGTGCCGTCACGAGACCGTTCGGAGGGTAAATTCGGGTCGTGACATTTTGCCTCGTATTTGGTTGTGCCCCGCAATTCTTCGAGTGTCCCTGTTTATATGTCTACGCCAGTGGGGGATGCTATTGTTGTAGATTGTGCATATCGTTCGTGCGTAATAATTATTTAGGGTCTTGAAACTAGTGTAAACTTGTTGCTTCTTGACATGGTCTATTTTGATGTCATATTGGACATGGATTGGTTGTCACCTTATTATGCCATTTTGGACTGTCACGCCAAGACATTTACTTTATCTTTGTCGGGATTACCTCGGTTAGAATGGAAAGGGACTCCTGGTCATCCTCCCAGCAGAGTGATTTCTTATGCCAAGGCTCGTCGCATGGTTAAGAAAGGATGTTTTGCTTATTTGGCTCAAATACATGATTTTAATGTCGAAGTTTCTTCAATAGAGTCATTGCCCATTGTTCGGGAGTTTCCCGAAGTGTTTCTTGCAGACCTGCCGAGGATGCCACCCGACATGGATATCGATTTTTGTATTGATGTTGCTCTGGGCACCTGCCGAGGATTCAGTAGCTTTATTGGGTCACGTCGTATCAGCAGAGGGTATTCGGGTAGATTCTAAGAAGATAGAGGCAGTCAAGAAATGGCCTAGACCACTTCAGCCACGGAACTCGGGAGCTTCTTAGGTTTGGCGGGATACAACCGTTGTTTAATGGAGGGGTTCTCGTCTATAGCAGACCCGATGACGAGATTGACTCAGAAGGGTGCCCCATTTAAATGGTCGGATGAGTGTGAGGCGAGCTTCCAGAAGCTCAAGACAGCCTTGACTTCAGCACCGGTATTGGTGTTACCATCAGGTTCAGGATCTTTCACGATATATTGTGATGTTTCCCGTGTTGGGTTGGGAGCAGTATTGATGCAAGAGGGCGGGGTGATAGCATATGCATATCGGCAGTTAAATATTTATAAGAAGAATTATCCTGTCCATGACTTAGAGTTAGCAGCCACTGTTCATGCATTGAAAATATGGAGGCACTATCTTTATGGCGTGCCATGTGAGATTTACACGGATTATCGTAGCCTCCAGTACTTGTTCAAGCAAAAGGATCTTAATTTGAGACTGGGGAGATGGCTAGAGTTATTGAAAGACTAAGACGTCACTATTTTGTATCATCCAGGAAAGGCCAATGTGGTGGCTGATGCATTGAATAGGAAAGCAATAAGTATGGGCAGCCTTGCATGTATTCCAGTTGGTGAGAGACCTTTAGCTTCAGATATTCAGACTTTGGCTAATCAATTCGTGAGGTTGGATATTTCGCCCAGCCATGTTCTAGCTTGTACAGTTGCTCGGTCTTCCTTATTCGAGCATATCAAAGATCGGCAGGATGATGACCCGCACTTGATGGTCCTTAGGGACACAGTTCAGCACGGTGGTGCCAAGAAGGTTACAGTTGGAGATAATGGTGTTTTGAGAATGCAGGGTTGTATATGTGTGCCTAATGTTGATGGCCTTCGTGATTTGATTCTTGAAGAAGCTCACAGTTCTAAGTATTCTATTCACCCTGGTGATGGCAAGATGTACAAGAACGTGCGACAGCAGTACTGGTGGCGAAGGATGAAGAAGGATATTGTTGCTTATGTGGCTCGTTGTTTGAATTTCCAACAGGTGAAATATGAGCATCAGAGACCTGGTGGTTTACTTCAGCAAATAGAGATTCCTGAGTGGAAGTGGGAGCGTATCACTATGGACTTCATTGTTGGACTCCCACGGACTCAGAGGAAGTTCGACGTCGTTTGGGTTATTATAGATAGGCTGACTAAATTAGCACATTTCATTCCTGTGGCAAGTACTTATACTTCGGAGAGGTTAGCAGAGATATATATTCGAGAGATTGTTCATCTTCACGGTGTGCCCGTATCTATCATTTCTAACCGAGGTACGCAGTTTACCTCGCACTTTTGGAGGGAAGTTCGGTGAGAGTTGGGTACCCGAGTTGAGTTGAGCACATTATTTCATCCTCAGATAGACAGACAGTCCGAGCGTACTGTTCAGATTCTAGAGGATATGCTCCGCGCTTGTGTTATTGACTTTGGAGGTTCTTGGGATCAGTTTTTGTCGTTACCGGAGTTTGCCTACAATAATAGTTATCAGTTGAGCATTCAAATGGCTCCCTATGAGGCATTATATGGTAGACGGTGTAGATCGCCAGTTGGGTGGTCTGAGTCGGAAGAGGCTCAGTTATTGGGTACAGACTTAGTTCAAGAGGCCTTAGATAAAGGTCAAGATTATACAGGATCGACTTCATGCAGCTCAGTCTAGGCAAAAGAGTTACGCCGACGGTAAGGTTCGGGATGTGGCATTCATGGTTGGAGAGAGAGTATTACTTCGGGTATCGCTCATGAAGGGTGTTATGAGATTTGAGAAGAAGGGTAAGTTGAGCCCTAGGTCTATCGAACCATTTGAGATTCTTGATAGAGTGGGGGAGGTATCTTATAGACTTGCATTTCCTCTAGGGTTATCCTCAGTTCATCCGGTATTTCACGTATCTATGCTCCGGAAATATCATGGTGACCCGTCCCACGTGTTAGATTTCAGCTCTGTCCAATTGGACAAAGATTTGCCTTATGAGGAGGAGCCGGTAGCCATTTTAGATCGGTAGTGTCACGTCCCAAAACCGAGGGACGAGACCGGCGCCTAACCGGATGGACCCAGTCAAGCGAACCTGGATTACCTTTCCTACCCAACGCATTACCCCATGTTCATAATATACAATATTCCATAGGAAGTAGTAAATTAAAATTTTAGCATGGATTTAGAACTTAAGTTCATTTCTTCTTTAACATTTTAGCAATTGATAATCCCGAAAAAAACATACAAGTTACATACAACATTTCCAATGCGATCCACGATCACGAATGAATACAACTGCCGCCCAAAATATACATATATACAACCCACCTCGTGTCTACGGAGCCTCTAAGAGTACTAGGAGTTTACATAGACTTGCCAGTAACAAGGGCCCGGCTATACCTTTTACAACATAAGCAAAAGAGAATGATATAGTCCACACACGGCCCCGAGAGGAAATGGGGCTCACTAGAACTGCTGAAGAGATGAAGAGGAGGCACCACTAACGGCGGACTGAGCTACCTGCTATAGAACCACCTACATAGATATAAAAGATGTAGTGCCCCCGGAAAAAGGGACGTTAGTACCATGGAATAGTACTAGTATGTATGAACAAGCTTTACTCCAATTAAAATCACAATACACAGATAGGAGACAGTCAAAGAAACCGAACAAATACTGCACAGAGATACAGAAAACACAAATGAGAGTTCCACAGTTTCTTATTTCAATTGCTCTCCTGTTGCGGCGCGCAACCCGATCCCATCTTATAATCATATTCCACCATTATTTCTTCTGTTGCAGCGTGCAATACGATCCCACCGTACAATTCTGTTGCGGCGTGCAACCCGATCCCACCATACAATTCTGTTGCGGCGTGCAACCCGATTCTACCTTACAATCACGTTACACCCTTATTACTTCTGTTGCAGCGTGCAACCCGATCCAACCTTAAAATCAAATTTGATTTTTGATGCGGCGTGCAACCCGACCCCACCTTACAATATATTTGATAGCAACATCAACCAATCAATTCAATCACAAGGATTTTCATCATCAAGAATATGCATTCGTAACAACCAAATAACCATGTGAAATCAAGGTCATAGTAATCTTTACCAAACACTGAGTCATATACGACATACCATCAACATATAGTTTGATTATATAAATCCACATTTCATTTCCATTACTTGCTACACAGCATTTAGCACTTAGATACATTCAACAATTTGATTCGTTATCATTTCTTTCGTTTTGCAGCACATCCTCTCATACCGATGTATTCAACATTTAACGAGCTTTGCACATGATAGAATAAGAACAAAGAATCACCTTTTCACAATCTCATATAGCATGGTGGCATGGTAATCAACTAGGACAATCAGAGAACAGAATCTTACACCTCAACACATTAGAACAATCAATTCACATATGCATAAGACAGAAACTCATGCCGAATGTTGGGACAGCAACAAGGTGACTCTACGAAGATTAAAGTTAGCCATACATACCTCGAGTTGGAATTTCCTCTTTAATTTCTACCCCAAATCACCGTCCCTCTAACACCTTCAATCTAGTTTACAATGTGACACATTCAAACTTAGAGTTAGGAACCTTGAACTCATTTGGGCATTTTATTAAATACTATGTGGTCTTTTAGATTATCTAACCCCTTTTTAGTGAAAGATTGCCCTAGCTTACTTCCCTTTGCTAGATTATGGTAGATTATTCACATGCATGCAAAGCCTTTAGCTTTTATCTTCAAGAACGAATTCGTGTGCGTTCCATTTTTAACCAAAACCTGAAAATTTGTGGAAATGGGGTGAAGACTTACCTCTTATGGTGAGGAAGATGACGACCACTCGATTACTTCCAGGCCTGAGTAGAGATGGAGAATCAATTTGGGGAAGATGGGGACTTCTCTCACTAGAACCCACTCTCACTTCTCTCTATTTTAATCAGATAGCCTTTTAAAATGAAGGGGAGGGGTGTTTTATAAAGCTGGGGATCGGGTTTTATAAGTAGAAATTAGAAGCCCCAAAGCAGGTATGCGGTCGGGAATACGATCGCATTCCTGTTATGCGGTCCGCATACCTGTCTCATAAGTGGCCTTTAGCTGGGCCAAAAAGAGAAGCAGACTACGCAGGTATGCAATCACTATGCGGTCCGCATACCTATTATGCAATTCCATAGTGCGTCGCATAACTTCCTCCACAAAAATAAAGGTGCAAGAATGTGACAACTATGCGGCCCGCATTCGTGAAATGCGATCGCATTCTAGGCCGCATAGCTGTCCTCAAAATGGACAGCAAATTGTCCAAGTATGCGACCACTATGCGGTTCGCATACCTGATCTGCGATCGCATAGTGGATCGCAGACCTGCGCAAATCTGGAAAATTTCATCCTTTAAGTCCCGGGGTACTTTTTACTTCACAAGGGTCCGTTTTAAGAATTTCTATAGTTATAACCACATGGGGACTCATTTGGGCATTGTTTTTAGACTTGAAATTTTATAGGCCTTTACGTTCTCCCCCACTTAGAATCATTCGTCCTCGAATGAGGATCGGGTAATCACTTAGTTAAGAGAACACAAAACATGCCAACCCCCAAATATTTACTAACTCTGATATTTCCTGAAAATTTTGCCATAGTTTCCTTTATAATTAGGCCTATCTACCTGTCAGAGAGCCCCCGAAACACATTTTAACCAATTCCACACATTTTCAGTTACTCTATCAACTTGCACATAATTCGGTCATTTCAACAAGTTGCATATAATTCAATTGCTTCCACAAGCCTCACATAGTTCATTTAACTCCACAAATTTGCACATAAATCAACTATTACAATGAGTTGCACATAATTCAGCTATTACAATGAGTTGTACATAATTCAACTATTACAATGAGTTGCACATAATTCAGCTATTTCAAGGAGTTGCACATGATCCAATTAATCATAACAACATATACATTTATGGCACAAAGTTTGAGAAGTCACAATAGTAGGGTAATTAGGGGAGTGGAGTGTTCTTGCACAAAATTTGACACTAATGTAATTGCTTAGAGATGATAACTTTCAAAACCACGACCGGACTTATTCAAACAAGTATGGATATTTCTCTTTCATTTCATTTTCCACTTCCCACGTAGCTTCTTCGACTTGTTGACTCCACCATAATACTTTGACCGAAGCAACCTCTTTGTTTCCCAACCTACAAACTTGCTTATCAAGAATAGCAATCGGAACCTCTTCATATGACAACTTTTCATTAATTTCGATGGTCTCAACCGGCATGATGATAGATGGATTTCCAACTACCTTCTTCAGCATGGACACATGAAACACCGGGTGCACTAATGACATCTCAGGGGGAAATTCCAGCTTATACGCCACCTGCCCTATCCTTTGAGCAATCCTATATGGCCCGACATACCTTGGGCTCAATTTCCTCTTTCTTCCCAAACCGCATCACTCCATTCATGGGAGACACCTTCAGGAATACCCAATCATCTACTTGAAACTCCAAATATCTTCGACGAACATCCGCATAGGATTTCTGACGACTCTGAGCAGTCTTTATCCTCTCCTGAATGACTCTAACTTTTTCCATAGCTTTGTGCACAAGATCCGGTCCTAGAAGTTCCGCCTCACCAACCACGAACCATCCAATCGGAGACCTACACCTCCTTCCGTACAATGCCTCAAATGGGGCCATCTGAATACTAGCATGGAAACTGTTATTATAAGAAAATTCTATAAGCAGAAAGTGATCATCCCAGCTACCCTGGAAATCTAATACACAAGCCCGTAACATATCTTCAAGCGTCTGAATGGTCCACTCTGCCTGACCGTCTGTTTGCGGGTGGAAAGATGTGCTGAGATTTACCTGCGTACCTAAACCTTGCTGAAATTTCCTCCAAAAGTTAGTTGTGAACTGGGCCCCTCAATCCGAGATAATAGAACTAGAGTGCCATGGAGCCTGACTATTTCTTTGATATACAACTGAGCATACTGTTCTGCAGTGTCGGTGGACTTGACTGACAAGAAATGCACCGACTTCGTGAGTCGATCCACTATTACCCAAACTGAGTCGAACCTACGCAGAGTGCAAGGTAACCCTACCGCAAAGTCCATATTGATCATTTCCCATTTCTATGTCGGTATTTCCATAAGCTGTGCCAACCCACCGGGCCTCTGATGCTCGGCCTTCACTTGCTGACAATTTGGACACCTAGCCACAGAGTCTGCCAATCCCCTCTTCATACCATTCCGCCAATAAATCTCCGTGAGATCGTGATAAATCTTCGTGGAACCTGGATTTACGGAATACCTAGAATTGTGAGCCTCTGCCATAACTCTCTCCCGAAGATCATCCACTTCCGGAACACATAGCCTTAGTTGGCACCGCAAAACACCATCATCGTTGTCGAGTGAAAATGTTGTAGTCTTGTGATTCAGAATTGCTTCTCTCAACTATGCCAACGCTGGATCCCTGAATTGCTTTCCCTTGACTTCCGCTACAAGCGAAGACTCCGCTCCATTACGCACCATGACATTCCCTTCATCTGAGGCCGAAAGACATACCCCCAGACTAGCCAACTGATAAACCTCCCGAGTCAAAGACCTCTCGCCTGCTTCCAAATGAGCCAAGCTACCAATGGATTTCCGACTAAGAGCATCGGCTACCACATTCGCCTTTCCTGGATGGTACAAAATATTCATATCATAATCCTTGAGAAATTCTAACCACATCCGCTGCCTTAAGTTCAACTCCTTCTGTTTGAATAAGTACTGAAGACTCTTGTGGTCTGTGAACACGTCCACATGGACCCCATAAATATAATGCCGCCAGATCTTCAATGCAAACACAACCACCGCGAGCTCCAAATCATGCGTCAGGTAATTCTTCTTGTGATTCTTGAGCTGCCTAGAAGCATATACTATTACCTTACCACATTGCATCAACGCACACCCCAAACCAACCCTTGAAGCATCACAATACACCACAAACCCTTCTGAACCTTCTGGCAAGGTCAACACTGGCGCCGAAGTCAATATTGATTTCAATTCTTGAAAACTCTTTTTTAGCAAGTATCGGACCACTGAAACTTAACCGTTTTCTGCTTCAGCTTAGTCAATGGGGAGGCGATGGTAGAGAATCCCTCTACGAACCTCCGATAATATACAGCCAAACCCAAGAAACTGTGAATCTCTATCGGGGTCGTTAGTCTAGGCCAATCCTTTACCTCTGCAATCTGTTGGGGATCAACCCGAATCCCTTCCCTGGAAACAACATGGCCCATAAAGGTGACTGATTCTAGCCAAAACTCACATTTTGAAAATTTTGCATACAACTGGTGCTGATAAAGAGTCTGCAGAACTGCCTTGAGGTGATTAGCATGATCCTCCTGACTTCGCGAATAAACAAGGATATCGTCAATGAAGAAAATCACAAAGGAGTCGAGAAACGGTTTAAAAACCCGATTCATAAGATCCATAAAAGTTGATGGGGTGTTGGTTAACCCAAAAGACATTACCAGAAATTCAAAGTGCCGATATCGAGTCCTAAAGACAGTGTTAGGAATATCCTGCTCCCTGATCTTTAACTAGTGATACCCGGACTGCAAATCAATCTTTGAGAAGAACTTAGCACCTTGCAACTGGTCGAACAAATCATCTATCCGAGGCAATGGATATTTTTTTTATGGTGACCTTGTGGAGCTACCGATAATCTATATACATCCGAAGCGATCCATCTTTCTTTCTGACAAAAAGAACCGGTGTGCCCCAAGGAGACACACTTGGCCGAATGAAACCCTTTTCTAATAGATCTTTCAATTGTTCTTTTAACTCTCTCAATTCTGCTGACGCCATTCGGTAGGGTGGAATAGATTTTGGCTGTGTATCTGGCAATACATCAATCCCAAAATCGATCTCTCTATCTGGTGGAATCCCAGGAAGCTCGTCCGGAAATACTTCAAGAAATTCATTCACAACAGGCACAGATCCGGGAGCAGGCACCTCTGAAGTGGTGTCCGCAACCCGGACCAAATGGTAAATGCACCCTTTTCTGATCATCTTTGAGGCCTTAAGTTAAAAAATAAGCCTACCTCCTGGCACAACATTATTCCCCTCCCACTCGATAATTGGTTCATTATAAACTCGAGCCTCATAATTCTGGTTCAGTAGTCGAGTTTAGCAAAGCACGAATAGAGCCAATCCATCCCTATAATTACATCAAAATCTACCATTTCTAACTCAATAAGATCTGTTGTGGTATCCCGAACACGCACCGTGATAAAACAATTCTTATAGACTCGCACGGCCGTAATAAAATCACCAACCAGAGTCGACACAAAGAACAGCTCGTGAAGTTGTTCGGGTTCTGTCCCAAAACATGAAGCAATAAATGGAGTAACATATGATAAAGAAGACCGGGGATCAATAAGAGATAAACATCATGTGACTGAACAGTCAGAATACCTGTGACAACATCTGGAGAAGCCTCTGCACTCTGGCGACCACTCAAAGCATAGAACCGACTGGGTCCCCCTTGACCCCGTGCTCCACCCCTAGCTGCACCGCACCCTGTTGGAGCTGGAGGGCCGCGGTCTGAAGGGTGTGTTGAAGATGTAGCGGCTGAAGAACTGGATGGTTGAGTAGTGACCCTACCCGTGCCCTGACAGGGTGCACGATAGTCTCGCTAAACTTGGCCACTCACTCCACACATATAGCATACCGGTATGTCCAAGTAACAGGGCTCAGAATGAAACCTCCCACACTTAGGGCATGGGGTCCCTCCGCTGCTACTGGAACCTCCCACCGGAACGACCCGACTGATGGAACCTCCTGCTGTCTGAACCTGGTCCAACGCGACCTCCATGCTGATAACTGTGCCCTGATGCTGGTGCACTGGCTGAGGACTGAGCATAGAACTGAGATGGCTCTGATGACCCCTCTCCCAAGGGCTGATCTCCCTCCTCCAACTGAACTCCCAGGGTTTCCCGCTGACCGGGCCCTACTTCTACTCTCCCTCCACTCTTATCTTTAATTTCCGAGCCTCCGTAGCCTGGGAAAATCCCACAATCTTCCCGTAGTTCATATCTGAATGCAGAGCAGCTGTAGCAGCTTCATTAATAACCAAGGGACCAAGGCCCTGAACAAACCGACGAACCCTAGCCTCCATAGAAGACATCATGTGAATAGCATATTTGGACAAGCGCACGAACTCCATATGATACTCCCACACACTCATGTTTCCCTGCTTAAGGGCCTCAAACTCTGTAGCATGGGCTTCCATAATCTCGGCAGGCAAGAAATGACCCATAAAGGCATCCACAAACTCCTCCCACCTCGCCGGAGGGCTCCCCTTTCCACGGGAACTTTCCCACATCTCGAACCACGAATATGCTGCTCCTTTCAGATGATGGGAAGCCAACTCAACCCCCTCTGTCTCAGTAGCCCTCATAACTCAGAGGGTCTTGCACATCTCATCAATGAACTCCTGAGGATCAACCTCTGGGTCGGTGTCTGTGAACTCTGGAGGGGCTAACCGCAGAAACTGGTTGACCCTGGAACCTGAAGAATCCCCTTGCTCACTAGAGGACGCAGGGGCAACACTTGATCTTTGGGCCTGGGAGGCCACTAGCTGAGTCAACATCTGTATAGCTCCCCTGAAATCCCCATCAAAAATACTGGGACCGGAAGCTGGGACTCAGGAAGGATCAGGAACATCAGCGAAAGGGACTGTAGCACCCTCCGCTGGAGCAGGAATAGGAATAGCCTGGCTTGGGATGGAAGAGTCAGGCAGATTCAAGGTCGGGGAATCATTCTCACCTGCACCATGAGATAAGGAATTTACGACCACTCCTGGGGTGGCATTGGCCTCTAGGTCGAGTCGGGCTCTCTTCTTGGGTGCCAATTACTGAAAATTGGAACAATGCACGAGTTAGATACAGACAACCTCACCTTCCACCACATCGCACGATACAGAATAACAATAAAGGGTATTTTTCCTAAATGTCCATGTAGCCCCCTAATTATAAATGTGGTCGGCAACACCCCGATAAGAAGGGTTCTACTAGACACGGCTCCGAGACATCCTAGGACACTTTTAAAACCTGAGGCTCTGATACCAAGTTTGTCACGCCCCAAAACTGAGGGACGAGACCGGCGCCTAACCGGATAGACCCAGTCAAGCGAATCTTCTTTAATATTTTAGTAGTTGATAATCTCAAAAAAATATACAAGTTACATACAACATTTCCAATGCGATCCACGATCACGAATGAATACAACTGCCGCCCAAAATATTCATATATACAACCCACCTCGTGTCTACGGAGACTCCAAGAGTACTAGGAGCTTACATAGACTTACCGGTAACAAGGCCCCGGCTATACCTTTTACAACATGAACAAAAGAGAATGATATAGTCCACACACGGCCCCGAGAGGAAATGGGGCTCACCAGAACTGCTGAAGAGATGAAGAGGAGGCACCACTAACGGTGGACCGAGCCTGCAATAGAACAACCTATATCCATATAAAAGATGTAGCGCCCCCGGAAAAAGGGATGTTAGTACCATGGAATAGTACTAGTATGTATGAACAAGCTTTACTCCAAGTAAAATCACAATACACAGATAGGAGACAGTCAAAGAAACCGAACAAATACTGCACAGAGATACAAAAAACACAAATGAGAGTTCCACAGTTTCTTATTTCAATCGCTCTCCTGTTGCGGCGCATAACCTGATCCCATCTTACAATCATATTCCACCCTTATTTCTTCTGTTGCGGCGTGAAACCTGATCCCACCATACAATTTTGTTGCGGCGTGCAACCCGATCCCACCTTAAAATCACATTACACCCTTATTACTACTGTTGCAGCGTGCAACCCGATCCCACCTTACAATCATATTTGATAGCAACATCAACCAATAAATTCAATCACAAGGATTTTCATCATCAAGAATATGCATTCGTAACAAACAAATAACCATGTGAAATCAAGGCCATATTAATCTTTACCAAACAGTGAGTCATATACGGCATACCATCAACATATAGTTCGATTAGATAAATCCACATTTTCTTTCCATTACTTGCTACACAGCATTTAGCACTTAGATACATTCAACAATTTGATTCGTTAGCATTTCTTTTGTTTTGCAGCACATCCTCTCATACCGATGTATTCAACATTTAGCGAGCTTTGCACCTGATAGAATAAGCACAAAGAATCACTTTTTCACAATCTCATATAGCATGGTGGCATGGTAATCAACTAGGACAATCAGAGAACAGAATCTTACGCCTCAACACATTAGAACAATCGATTCACATATGCATAATCCAAAAACTCATACCGAATGCTCGGACACCAACAAGGTGACTCTACGAATATTAAAGTTAGCCATACATACCTCGAGTTGGAATTTCCCCTTTAATTTCTACCCCAAATCACCGGACCTTCTAACGCCTTCAATCTAGTTTACAATGTGACACATTCAAACTTAGAGTTAGGAACCTTGAACTCATTTGGGCATTTTATCAAATACTATGTGGTCATTTAGATTAGCTAACCCCTTTTTAGTGAAAAATTGCCCTAGCTTACTTCCCTTTGCTAGATTATGGTAGATTATTCACATGCATGCAAGGCCTTTAGATTTTATCTTCAAGAACCAGTTCAGTTGTGTTCCATTTCTTACCAAAACCTAAAAATTTATGGAAATGGGGTGAAGACTTACCTCTTATGGTGAGGAAGATGACGACCACTCGATTACTTCCAGGCTTGAGTAGAGATGGAGGACCAATTTGGGGAAGATGGGGACTTCTCTCACTAGAACCCACTCTCACTTCTCTCTATTTTAATCAGATAGCCTTTAAAAATGAAGGGGAGGTGTGTTTTATAAAGCTGGGGGTCGGTTTTTAAAAGTAGACATTAGAAGCCCCGAAGCACGTATGCGGTCAGGAATGCGATTGCATTCCTGTTATGCGGTCCGCATACATTTCGCATAAGTGGCTTTCAGTTGGGCCAAAAAGAGAAGCAGACTGCCCAGGTATGCGACCATCATACGGTCCGCATACCTGTTATGTGATGGCATAATGGGTCGCAAACTCCCTCCGCAAAAATCAAGGTGCAAGAATGCGACAACTATGCGGCCCGCATTCGTGAAATGCGATCACGTTCTAGGCCGCATAGCTGTCCTCAAAATGGACAGCAAACTGTCCAAGTATGCGACCACTATGCGGTCCGCATACCTGATCTGTGATCGCATAGTGGACCGCAGACCTGCGCAAATCTGGAAAATTTTATCCTTTAAGTCCCGGGGTACTTTTTACTTCACATGGGTCCGTTTTAAAATTTTCTACAATTATAACCACACGGGGACTCATTCGAGCATTGCTTTTAGACTTGAAATTTTACGGGTCTTTACAGGTAGGATCATCAGTTGGGATCAAAGAGGTACCCCTCAGTTCGAGTTCAGTGGAGGGGTCAGCCTGTTGAGGCAGCTACTTGAGAGTCTCAATCAGACATGCAGAGTAGATATCCCCACTTGGTTTCCAGTTCAGGTAATTTTCTATGTCCGTTCGAGGACGAACGTTTGTTTTAGAGGTGGAGATTGTGATGACCCAAAAGGTCATCTTATAAAATAAAACTCCATTCCAGGCTCATTATCCTTAAAAAGATTGATTTTATTTGCCTCGATTTGCATGCGCAGTCCGGGCGTGAAACCGGAAAGCTTTTATGTGAAAATAGGAGAAATAGTAATATTTGGAATTTAAAACTTGGTTTTGATTGACTTTGTTCAACATTTTCAAACCGACCCGGATCTGTGTTCTGACAATCCCAGGAGGTCCGCAGTAAAATATGGGACTTGGGCGTTGATGTGTGGCTAGAATTCATGGTTTAACACGTTATATGCCTAACACTTTATGTGCATTAATGATAAAAATACACTTTTTATGTGCATAATGGAGTCTATTTAATGTGTAGGTGAATTGGAGATGGAAGCCGAGCTAAATGGATACAAATACGTCGAAAATAAGCTCAAGAGGCAAAGAGGAGTGCATCGGGCTATAGCCGGGCGTTTGAGCCTTAAGGTCAGACCCAACCTGGCGTTAGCCAGGTGCCAGAGCTCAAACGCTAGCCCCATCCTGGCGTTATCCAGGCGCCAGGGCCCAAACTCCAGCCCTGGCCAGGCGTTATCCAGGCGTTTGGCCTGCAACGCCTGGCCCCTGATCCGGTCAAATCCGAGTTTTGAAGAGTTTTAAGTATTTCCCGGTTGGAATACAAGTCTCCTACACATTTAGGGTTTATCCCAAACATATAAATAGACCCAAAAACACAAGTTGAAGGGGGGATGCCATTAGAGACAAGAGACGCATGTGGAATACGGCTCAAAGAAGCAAAACATTGATTTCTACATCTTTTATTCGTTACTTTGTAGTTTAATTATGCAAGTTATTTTTGGTTTGATTCTTATGAAGATGTTTAGATAATTTATTTAATCTAGGGTTTTGGTGGAACCCGTTGGGGGATAAACTTATTGTGATATTAATATAGTTTTGATTGGTTGATTAATCTCTATTTGTTCAACTACGTTCTTGTTGTAGTTGATTGAAGGGCCCTCAATTAGCTGTTCTTATTTATTATGTATCTACTTGAGAGAGAGTGCATATTTAGGTAGTTGTTTGAACAACATCACTCCCGGAGTATAGACGAAAGTCATAACCGAGGGTTTAGAGGTTGGATTAGAGATAACGATACCTCGGGTGCAATCTAAAGTGAACTGTAATGCAATCTAGCTAGCGTAACTTGAGAGAGTGCGTCTAGTAAATTATCATAATTACTTGAGAGAGATTTATGGTAGATAGAGTGTTCATGATTGATAGAGAAAACTAATCAAGCTATATGATGTACCCGAGAAGAAAGTTCACCGACGGGGGAAACCATAACCTAGACATTTATTAAAATTGTTTACACCTTATTGTAGTTAATCTTTAGTTATAATATTTTCATTCAGTTGTAGTAGTTTAAACAACACCAAGTGAAAGTTTAGTATTCTGACAGCTTGCTTGATACGTTAACTCCCTGTGGGATCGACTCTAGGCATAATACCCCGGATTATATTTGCAACGCCCGCTTAGTCTTTTATCAGACATAGTTGAGCATGATCAAATTTTGGCGTTGTTTCCGGGGAATTAACTTTATTATCAAGTGTAGCTGTAATTGTACATATTACTAGGTTTCAAGTTTGATTTTTATTTTCTTTATTTTAGTTGTATTTGTTAATTTGAAAAAAACATGGCATCATGGGATTATGAGAGTTTGGATGTTGGTAATTCTACTTTTGATCCTCGTTATGTGTATTATGGAGGAAACCACCCAGGGAAAAAATATCAAAATATTCCCGAGAGCAAGTTATGTGCACCAACTCAATCTTATGTGTGGAATCTGTGTGATATGTGTGGTTGTCAAGATGGTCACTTTCAGGGTTGTGCTTATATTTCTTATCTTCCCCCAAACTTTGATGGTTCTTATTTTTCTTGTGAAGTTAATAGGAACAAAGAACCCAGCGATGATGACCTGAAAAGGATCGAGGATATGATGAAGTGCCTTTTGGAACAACAGGAGGAGATACAACTACGGGTACAAAGGCAAGATGAAACTATTCGCAACTTGGAGGCTCAAACGAGTCAACTAGTTGAAGCTTTTAATGCTCAATATGCCAATATTATGGATAGTAGCCAGGAGCAGTGTACATCAGAGATGGAAATTGAGGTGCCAATGGAGGGGTCCAAAGTAGAAACCCAACACTCTAACCAACTAGAATTTGAGGATGCCGATGTTGAAGAAGTAATACTAGAGTCAACTAGGGACGTTAAGGATAAAAATTTAATCGACTCTAATGTGATTGATGTTGAGGATGTTGAAAGTCCTGAAGTTCATGTGTTGGAGCGCATTGGTCCTCACTCCAAACATTTTTCCACATTGTGCTTGGATGATGATATGGAAATAGAGTCATCCGAGCCAATTGAGGAGTCAAGGAATGAGGAACAAGATNTTTTTTTTCTTTTATTTTTTTTTCTAATTGTATTATTTTTGTAGTGTCAATTTTTTTGAATTTTTTTTTAGGAGCATAGAACACAAAGCCACTGGAAGGATGCAACATCAAACCAGATGGTTGTAACTAAATATGAGGTACCCGCACGAAGGACCAGGCCTGGGAGAAGTCTGAGTACCCCATGAGATGCTAGTGCTTCGCCCTTTGGCATACCAGGGTTTATTTTATTTTATTTTATTTTTTTACCCTCTTGTATGTATGGGTGCGCATTGGGGACAATGCATAATTTTAAGTGTGGGGCGATGAGATTGTCTGGTGACTTTCTATGCTAATTTAGTTATGTTATATTAATGGAATAATTTATTTATTTTTACAAAAATAAAAAAATTGGGCGTTTCCCGACGATAGATCTGTTAGACAATTTTCTTGAGGGAAGTAAGTCTAAAGAAAATACCAAAAAGATTTTTGTTTTAGGTAGTGTAGTAATTCCCCCTTGGTTTTTCTTTGGACCGCGGTTCTTTTCCAAGGGTTTTTAATTGAACCGGGTGTAGGTAGTTTTTTACTTTTAGGAGTAGTAACCATATGGTTGAGGGATTAATCGTAGCAATATCTCGGAACGTCGTGATGCCTTGAGAATAGTCAGTACTTTGGCTGTGACGCTTAGGCTCAATTTTTTGACTCCAGGATAAACACCTTAAATCGTGGATTCTTAAATATTCTTAACTGCTTTGACTGGAGTGTCGTGATAGATCCAATCCTGAGTGAGTTATGTTCCATGTGTGTGTGAGATTTGTATGTTATTCAGTGTATTGCATTTGATGTATAGAACTTGCCCCGTGTGTGTGCAAAGCGAAATAGTAGGTTTGTTCAGCCTTGGAAGTGATATAGGAGTTTCTTTGTTGAGCCAGATATTTATATTTTACCCACCTAATTGTTATGTATCGTAGTTAACCCCGTTGAGCCTATAATCATGTTTCTTTGGCAACCACATTACAAGCCATACCCCTTTGTTTGAATCGATTATATATTTTAACCTTTTCAAATCTCGTAAGCACTGGAAATGTTATGAAATATGGAAAAATTAAAGCGTGGGGTGGTAGGTTGGTTTTTGAGGGGAATAATTGAAATAAGGAGAAAGGTGCACTGTTTTGAAAAAGTAAGAGTCACTTAGAAAAAAAAAAGAGAAAAAGAAAAAAAAATGGTTGTATTGTTGTGAAAAGAAAAAAAAAATATATATATATATATAGTCCTTGACAAGTGGTAACTCTTAATGTAATTGTGCTTAAAGAAGTATGGGGTAATAACATTGATGTGAAGGTGGAGTTTGGCTTAATATAAGTTTGAGGTTGAGCGCTAAAGTATATGTATTAAAGTGCTTAGGAAGGTGTAGTCACTCTTATATCTAAATGTATCCTACCCGTCCCGCAGCCTACATTACAACCAAATAAAGTCCTACTTGATCCTAGACTGAATGAGCTTGATTAGTAGAGTAGTACACTACGGGAAAGTCTATGGTGCATCTTTTGTGGCATATGAATATTATTTCTGAGAGTGAGTGAATTCTTTCTATCTTGAGTTGCTAAGTTTTCTTAAATTTTATTGTGTGTGGAACTAACTCTTTGATTTGGTGAGGGCACATGATTCACGAAGGAAAGGTAACGTTGTTGACCACTAAGTTAGAGTAGTGAGTGAATTGTGAATAAAGCATGGTATATGTGAGTCGACTATTGAGGCGAGGATGTCACACCTCTGTGCTTGAAATGTTTTAAAAATTCTTGGTATAACGTGTTAAGGGATTTGCTTAATAAGTTGTGTACATGAGTGTAGTTTGATTGCTCGAGGACGAGCAAATGTTTAAGTGTGGGGTATTGATGTGTGGCTAGAATTCATGGTTTAACACGTTATATGCCTTACACTTTATGTGCGTTAATGATAAAAATACACTTTTATGTGCATAATGGAGTCTATTTAATGTGTAGGTGAATTGGAGATGGAAGCCAAGCTAAATGGATGCAAATACGTCGAAAATAAGCTCAAGAGGCAAAGAGGAGTGCACCGGGATATAGCCGGGCTTTTGAGCCTTAAGGCCAGACCCAACCTGGCGTTAGCAAGGCGCCAGAGCTCAAACGCCAGCCCCAGCCTAGCGTTATCCAGGCGCCAGGGCCCAAACGCCAGCCCTGGCCAGGCGTTATTCAGGCGTTTGGCCTGTAACGCCTGGCCCCTGATCCGGTCAAATCCGAGTTTTGAAGAGTTTTAAGTGTTTCCCGGTTGGAATAGAAGTCTCCTACATGTTTAGGGTTTATCCCAAACATATAAATAGACCCAAAAGCACAAGTTGAAGGGGGGATGCCATTACAGACAAGAGACGCATGTGGAATACGGCTCAGAGAAGCAAAACATTGATTTCTACATCTTTATTCATTACTTCGTAGTTTAATTATGCAAGTTATTTTGGGTTTGATTCTTATGAACATGTTTAGCTAATTTATTTAATCTAGTGTTTTGGTGGAACCCATTGGGGGATAAACTTATTGTGATATTAATATAGTTTTGATTGGTTGATTAATCTCTATTTGTTCAACTACGTTCTTGTTGTAGTTGATTGAAGGGCCCTCAATTAGCTGTTCCTATTTATTATGTATCTACTTGAGAGAGAGTGCATATTTAGGTAGTTGTTTGAACAACATCACTCCCAGAGTATAGACGAAAGTCATAACCGAGGGTTTAGAGGTTGGATTAGAGATAACGATACCTCGGGTGCAATCTAAAGTGAACTGTAATGCAATCTAGCTAGCGTAACTTGAGAGAGTGCGTCTAGTAAATTATCATAATTACTTGAGAGAGATTTATGGTAGATAGAATGTTCATGATTGATAGAGACAACTAATCAAGCTATATGAAGTACCCGAGAAGTAAGTTCACCGACATGGGAAACCATAACCTAGACATTTATTACAATTGGTTACACCTTATTGTAGTTAATCTTTAGTTTTAATATTTTCATTCAGTTGTAGTAGTTAAAACAACACCAAGTGAAGGTTTAGTATTCTGACAGCTTGCTTGATACGTTAACTCCCTGTGGGATCGACTCTGGGCATAATACCCCGGATTATATTTGCAACACCCGCTTAGTCTTTTATCAAACGTAGTTGAGCGTGATCAGGCGTATGCCCGGAAAGCCTTAGAATAAATTTTTGAAGAAATTGTTTCGCTGGATTTTTAATGAAATAAAGAAATGAATTAATGTTTGAAACCGTTGGTATCGGGCCCGTATTTTGGTTCCGGATCCTGATACAGGTTTGTTATGATGTTTACATCCTATCTATGAAATTTGGTAAGAATTGGAGTTGATTTTATGTGATTCGGACGTCCGGTTGAGAAATAGTGAAAGTTGAGATTTCTTGAGAAAAATGATGAGTTTTGAGGTTAAATCCATAGTTTTAAATGTTATTTTCATGATTTGATCGCATGAGCAAGTCCGTATGATGTTTTTAGACTTGCGTGCATGTTTCGTTTAGATCCCCGAGGGCTCGGGTGAGTTTCGGGTAGGCGTGGGATGTTTTAAACTTGAAAAAGTCTGTTAGTGCACCATTTCTGGTGTGCCCGCACCTGCGAGCCTTGAGCCGCAGGTGCGAGTGCCTGCCCGCAGGTGCAACTTTGGCCAACTGTTCCTTAATCCATAGATGTGGAATATTCATCGCAGGAGCGGGACCGTAGAAGAGGAAACCCGTCCGCAGATGCAGCCCCAAGGGACCAGTCCCGTTTCGCATAAGCGGCCCATTGTCCCCACTTGCGGATGCGCAGATGCGGCCCAAGCACCGCAGGTGCAAGGGTCGGACAGTGGGTTCACTTAATTAGAACCACAGCCCTATTTTCTCCATATTTTCGAACTAAGAAGACCTAGAGGCAATTTTCTTCACACAAATTCATCCCCAAAGTGTTGGTAAACAATTCTAAACTTATCTCTTTCAATTACCCAATGATTTTCATCACTTTTCAATCCAAAATCTAGAATTTTCATGGTAACAAATTGAGGGTTTGGGTAGAACTAGGGAATTTTGTAAAAATGACATTTTGACCTCAAATTGAGGTCGGATTTCGAAACTAATTGCATATTCGGGTTCGGCGGTGAATGGGTAAACGTAATTTGGACCAAGCGAGCTCGGGGTCGGATTTTAAATTTCTTTGAGAAAACTTAGGAAAATCATAAATTTTCAGTAAAGTTACTTCCTTTATCCTTAATTAATGATATTGAGCGATTTATGATTAGATCCGAGCGGGTTAGAGCAAAATTCGAAAGGAAAGCGATAACTGAGCGGTGAGTGGCCTGCGAATTTGAGGTAAGTGCTTGGCTTAACTTTGATGTATAGGTGAGGTGACGAGTATCGATGCATCACCAAATTATTTGTTAAACATGATCTCTTCTCCGGTTTCCAATTATTTTCTTCTGTACTTAATTGTTTCATGATCATTGAGGTTTATATGTCTATTTGGATTCGTTGATTCATTGTTAAGAATTGTTTCAAGTAATTTGAAAGTGTTGGTTGTTCCCTTGGTTTTGTTGTGTTACATAAGGATTGAGCTGGTTTTCAATGTTAAGATAGGTATATACATTACGGTTGACTTCGTATGAAATGATAATTGATGAAGTTTATGAGTTTTATAGCTTCTGTTGATAATTATTGATATACAAAAAATGTTGTGAAAGGCTTGACCTGAATTGTGAAAGTTTTTGTAAATAAACTGATATGATATGTCTGGTAGGAGCGGGTTGCACGCCGCAACAAGGAATGATAAGGGTGGACATGTGGGATCGGGTTGCATGCCACAACAGGAGAAATAAGGGTGATATATATATATATATATATATATATATAGGGAGGAGCAATAAGGGTGGACAAGTGGGAGCGGGTTGCGCGCCGCAACAAGGAGCGATAAGGGTGAATATTTATGTTTTACTGATTTTCGAAAATAAGGATGTGGAAAAATTCCGGTTTTATTTAAAAGGTTTTCATACTCTTATTTTATTATGATTTAAATTGAAAGTTGGAAAAATTTGAAGAGTTGATTATAGCTGATATTTGAAAAGAGTTATCTGAGTTGCCTTTGTTTATTGTTGCAAGTTACTGGTTATCGAGGTTATTATTGTTATTATTTCGCTCTTGCTTTATTATACATGTTATTTACAGGTTATGTAGTTAATGCCCCGACGTAGCCTCGTCACTACTTCGTCGAGGTTAGGCTCGGCACTTACTCAGTACATGGGGTCAGTTGTACTGATACTACACTCTGCACTCTTCTGTGCAGATCCAGGTATCGGCCAGTGTTAGGAGATCTTAGTAGAGGAGCATTTTCGTTCGTAGATCTTTAGATTTTTAGATACTGTTTTTATTATATTTGGAATAGTTACATTATTTCTTTCAGCCTATTAATTGTAGTATTTAGTAGTTCATGAATTGTGACAGCAGACCCTGGGGTAGTTTTATAGTTATATATTTAGTTCGTGGTTCGGTTTTATTATTGATCGTTATTAGTATTTCATGAAGTTATTCAGTGGAAAGTATTAGATTCGTATTTATCTTGAATTGTTCTATTATGTATAAGTAACTTTAAAAGTAAATGGCTAGTAAATTTCTAACACTGGCTTGCCTAGAAAGTATTATGTTTGGCGCCATCACGATCCCGTGGTTTGGGAATTAGGGTCGTGACAGATGGTCTATATTATATACCTCGTCCGCCTTGCTCAAAATCAACAACCACGCGAAATTCAACATCAAGTACTCAAAGTGCATTACCATAACCACGGAGAATCAGACGATACAATGCCACACGAAACCCCGAAAGAACATAATCAATACGCCTCAAGCCTGCAATACCCAATTACTTATCTCACTCAAATTCCGCTATAAGACCATAATAGAATCACACTATGTGTGCCTAAAACCAACGAATCACAAATTCTAGTAGCAGGGAAGAGTAACTCATAAATCATTCCAGAACACAAAATAAGCCCAACAACAACTGAATGGCACGTCCCTCGCAATAGCGTTACGGAGCCAATCAATTCGACTCGATGCAAAACACCTATCCCAATGGGCCTACTAATGAAATCCAAATCAGCCCGGTCATCCACAATAGACAAATAACTCTCTGAAGGTCCACAATGACTGAATCACAACACACACTATCCTCTGACTAACCTTGGCTATGTCTCCACAGCCCACAATTATGAAATCATCTACTCATTAGAGTTCCCAGTCTCCAAATCCATAGAGCACACGAATCACCATATTCGATCTCAACTCCGCTGTGTGAATGTCTAATACTTCTCCGATACACAATCATACCATGAGGAATACCCTTATAATCCGTTACAACGCCAAAATTTGAATATCCGCAGCCGACCAACTAGGAGAGTGCCGCCATACCAATGAAGTATCCATAAATCAAAACACAGTGCCCCTTCTGAAACTTACACCTTCATCAAGCCATACCTAGAAGTAATATCATCTATTTGGTCATCTTAGATCGTCCATGATACCAAAAAAATTCAGAACCTTCCTTTCAAAATAGCATTGTGACCTTGCACCTGCAAATCTCAATACTACACCTCACGTCGCACCTATTACGCCACCATTTGAAAGATACAACAGATCTCAAAATCCACTTTGAGTCGCAAGCAACTACATACTCAATTAGTTAACAGCTTTCCATTTGATTTCATTCTAGAGAAAATTACAATACGCCACTGTGAACAACTAATTTTTGACCACACTCAAATGTTATACTATTTTAGTAGAAATATTCCTTTTAGGCCTAATATTGATGTTTTAAACTTTTATCTTACACTTAGTCGATTTTATTTAATTTAATTAAATAAATAAATAATAATAATACTCACATTCTTAAAGTGTATATATGTGGAGTATCTTTTAATTAGAATTTAATAAATAAACTATTATACTTTCTTTGTATGATTTAAACTATAGTGTAAATATTGAGTTTTCTTATTTTTATAGTTTACTTTAAGTCTAAAAGTAGGATGGTATGTATGTGTGTGTGT
>ML392985.1:120995-159321 GCA_005239525.1 Nicotiana knightiana
TCCTTATATATGTCTTCTTTTGGTTATGTTCTGGGTCAACATGATGCCACCGGCAAAAAGGAACAAGCAATCTATTATTTGAGCAAAACGTTCACCACTTATGAGGTCAAATACACTCTTTTGGAAAGGACATGTTGCGCCTTAACTTGGGTCACCCAGAAGCTTAGGCATTATCTCTTGGCCTATACAACTTACCTCATATCCCGAATGGATCCTCTGAAGTACATCTTTCAGAAGCCGATGCCAACGGGTAGATTGGCAAAGTGGCAAATCTTGCTGACAGAGTTTGATATTGTTTATGTCACTCGTACAGCCATGAAGGCGCAAGCTTTGGCTGATCATTTGGAAGAAAACCCGGTTGATGATGAATATGAATCATTGAGCACATACTTCCCAGATGAAGAGGTTAATTTAGTTGAAGAAGCAGTCCCAGACGACACTCAAGTTTGGAAACTATACTTTGATGCAAAGGCGTAGGGATTGGGGCAATTCTTGTATCACCTGTGGGGAAACATTACCCTGCCATGGCGTGACTTCGTTTATTTTGTACAAACAACACGGCAGAATATGAAGCTTGCATCATGGGTTTGAACATGGCAACAAATCTAAATGTGCATGAACTGTTGGTGATGGGAGATTCAGATTTTCTTATTCGGCAGGCTCAAGGTGATTGGGAAACTCGAGATATCAAGCTCATTCCATATAGACAATGTGTGGAAAATCTTAGCAAAAGGTTCAAGTCTATCGAGTTCAGGTACATTCCCAGGTTTCACAATGAATTGGCTGATGCCTTAGCCACCCTGGCCTCAATGCTTCCATATCCGGGTAATACTCACATTGACCCATTGGAAATTCAAATTCGGAATCAACATGGTTATTGCAATACAATTGAGGTAGAACCAGATGGTGAACCATGGTACCGTGATATTAAACAGTATATGAAAACAAGAGAATATCCGGAACACGCTAATAGGGATCAAAAGAGAACTATTAGGCGACTCTCTAATGGTTTTTTTTTTTGAGTGGGGAAATCCTATACAAAAGAACTCCGGATTTGAATTTGTTGAGATGTGTGGACGCCAAAGAAGCTGAAATGATTATGAATGAGGTGCATTCGGGAGTTTGTGGTCCGCACATGAATGGGTATGTTCTAGCAAAGAAAATCCTTCGAGTAGGATATTATTGGCTTACTATTAAGCGAGATTGCTTTCGTTTTGTCCGCAAGTGCCACCAGTGTCAGATTCACAGTGATTTGATTCACTCGCCTCCTTCAGAATTATATCCTATGTCGGCTCCTTGGCCCTTTGTTGCTTGGGGAATGGACGTCATCGGCCCAATCGAGCCAAAAGCTTCAAATGGGCACAGATTCATCTTGGTTGCAATTGATTACTTTACCAAATGGGTGGAAGCTATTACATTGAAAGCGGTTACCAAGAAAGCAGTAGTAAACTTTGTTCACTCCAACATCATCTGTCGTTTCGGTATTCCAAAAACCATTATTACAGATAACGCTGCTAATTTGAATAGTCATCTGATGAAGGAGGTATTCAAACAATTTAAAATTGAGCATCGCAATTCTACTCCTTACCGGCCCAAAGCTAATGGAGTTGCTGAAGCTGCAAACAAGAACATCAAGAAGATTCTTAGGAAGATGGTCCAAGGGTCTAGACAATGGCACGAGAAACTGNAATTTATGGCAATGAAGCGGTCATACCTGAGGAAGTTGAGATTCCCTCTCTCCGAATCATTGTTGAAGCAGGAATTGAGGACATTGAATGGGTCAAGTCCCGACTGGAACAGTTGAGTTTAATTGAGGAAAAGCGTTTGGTGACAGTTTGTTTCGGTCAATTATACCAACAAATAATGGCATGCGCTTACAATAAGAAAGTACGCCCAAGGCAGTTTGAGGTAGGAAAACTTGTTTTGAAACATATCTTTCCGCACCAGAAAGAAGTAAAAGGAAAATTCGCCCCGAATTGACAAGGTTCTTACCTCGTCAAGAAAGTATTGTCAAAAGGAGCTCTACACTTGGCAGATATAGAAGGAAATGTGACTGATATATCTGTCAATGCAGATGCGGTCAAGAGATACTATGTCTGACATGCCTCTGTGGGGGAATTTTTACACTTAGCATTCTCAGGTTGGGATGAGGAAAGGCTATCATTCTCGCTACCCAAACACTAATCAACCCTAGTTAGCCTTTTGAATCCTTGTTTATATTTCTTTGTTTTCCCCTCTTTTGGAACCAGTGTACTTGGTCTTAGAAATAAAAATTCAAAAAAAAAAAAAAATATCCGAAAGAAAAAAAAAGAAGAGAAAAGAAATCATCAAAACAAGTTCATGTTAATTGAAATACGTCCGACCTGATTCCGAAAGAATACGTAGGCAGCCTCACTCTGGGGTTCGGTCGTACTAAAACAAAAATCCACATTTCCCAGTATTCAAAGAAAATGGGGCATGATTTTATTTTATTTTCGATGATTTTTTCCGTCAAAATGGTTCCAAAAGTTGTAATTCGGTTCAGTAGTTATTTTTACCTTTCCCTTTTAAGACCTTCTGATCAACTTTCGAGAATGCTAAGTTGTTATATTACGGTGATGCCTCAGCCATTGTAAAGAGAGAGAAATAAAATGAGAGAGACTTATTGGTGAAAACCCTCACGGGCACCATAAGGCAATATTGAGTTGAGAGAAAGACAAATGAGAGAGTCTTATTGGTGAAAACCCTCACGGGCACCATAAGGAAATATTGAGTTGAGAGAAAAACAAATGAGAGAGTCTTATTGGTGAAAACCCTCACGAGCACTATAAGGCGATAGTGAGTTGAGAGAAAGGCAAATGAGAGAGGTCAATTGGTGAAAACCCACAAAGGGCATCGTTGATCGACTAAGGTCTTCATATATCATGGCCCAAGCATGGTTCAAACAAAGAACTCGGTTTCAAGGTGAAGTTTACAACAGATTTTGAGAATTAGACGGTTCAGACGGATCGGGCATCCAGTCCAAAGTGCATGTCATGTTCATTGAAGTCAGCATATTCCTCCAGATAAGTCCTTTCTATTTTTATTCTTTGAAAGGTACACTTCTTGATTAAGTTGTAATACCTATTAGTTCACTTTCTTGTTTTCTTTCGTACTATTCTTTTTGAGTCCTCTTCCGTCTAATTTTGTCAAAGCAAAGCAAAGAAAAGGCCACAAAATTGGTTACAGTTTCCCTGTTATATGAAGCAAAACTTTCTGGGCATGAACATGCATGGGCAAAGGCGTAAAGCCATCTTTGATTTTTCCTGACGAGCAAAAGGCTTGACGGACTGAACAATGTGTCAAGGGCCGACAAAAGTTACCCGGGTAAAATTTAATCTGGGAGCAAGGTTGTTTGCACCATAAACACAAATGGTGATAGGCACAAAATACTCATGTTTTGATGTTGAGAAAGAAGATCTCTAGAAAGTAATGATAGAATCTCCTGGAAATTTGTATGACCATCGATGAAGTCAGTGTTTCTAACAAGTGTAATGGATGCAAGGTCAAGTCACTCAAGAAATCAAGGCCACAAACTGACCACCATGTTAAAACTAACAAATTTTTCTTTGTTCAGAACAGGAACAGAACAATTTTAGGAAACAGTTCATGAAAAGACAAACACCACCAAGTGAATTTCTCAAATCCTTAGTTTTTTTTTTCTAATATACAAGTAATCATGTTATTCTTAGTTTTATTATAGGGAATCAATACACTATCTTCAACACAGGGTACCACATCCCCTGGTCATATTACTTTTGGCCTACATAGGGCACGACATTCCCTAGTAGAATCTCAGTGAGCCATGAGCCTCACCTTATCGTCAACATAGGGTACTACATCCCCTGGTTGCATTTCTTATTTCTAACATAGGGTATTACATCCCCTAGTTGCATTTCTGTTTGCCTACATAGGGTACGACATTCCCTAGTAGCATCTCATTGAGCCAAGAGCCTCATCTTATTTCCAACACAGGGTACTACATCCCCTGGTCGCATTACTTTCTGCCAACATGGTGTACGACATTCCCTAGTAGCATCTCAAAGTGTCACGTGCCTCATCTTATCGTCAACACAGGGTACTACATCCCGTGGTTTATTGCATTCTTGTTAACACTGGGTACGACATCCCTCATTATTTTTTTTAAAAAATGTGTCTTTTTCAATTCTTTATTTTTGCAATAGCAAAGATAATTAATGTGTTTTCAATAACTCACAAAATATTTCCTAGCGCAAACTGGGAAGAAAATTTTTGTTCGTTTTGTTTGTTGGTGATGGCTTGTAGGTTTTTTCTACAAAGCACGGATTGGATGTGTAAAATAAGATTCTAGCTCTCGCCAGAGAAAGAGGAGTGTTTGATCTCAACACCAGTCGCAAGCAGCTTTGACAGGATGCATGCAGAGGATTTCAAGATCCATCTTCCTATCACCGGATCAAGAAGCAAGCCTGTGAGAATATTCCATAGTCTTTCATATCGGAGAGCATCAAGTTTCAGTCTAAATTCAATAGGAGAAGCAAGTAACGAATCAAGACAAGAATCCAGATGTCATTTAGATAGGAATTTTGTAATGCTTAGATTTCAAGAGTATGTAATTTTCTTTTCGTTTTGATGTAATAGTCGGAACTGCGGATCGGAACCTCGACGGAACTTCACTCGGCTCTCCCTCTAAGATTACTCCATCACTCTTCTTTCACTTGAACTACACGTGGCCTGATTCCCTTAAAACCCGGGATATGTAGGCGGCCTAAAACCAAGGTTCGGTCACATCCTTTTCTTTCATATTCTCTTCCTTGTTAATAGTGAGGTAAAAAATTAGTCACCTTGTTCATTTTCTTTGCCTGAAAACTCTTCATGTTTCCAAGCAAAGAGGGGCATGCTGTGAACAACTAATTTTTGANAATTTAATTTCAAAGAAGTACCTAGTGTACGTTCTGCATCTTGGTGAACATAATTAAAATAATAATAATAATTAATTAAGCGGTAATAGATAATCAATAATCAATAAAATACAAGAATAGCTAAAAATTTGATTTAAGCCTTACGTTAGTCAATAAAGCGACCGTGCTAAAACCACGGGACTCGAGGGGTGCCTTACACCTTCCTCTCGGTCAACAGAATTCCTTACTCAGTCTTCTGTTTTCGTAGACCATGAATTAGGAGTCAAATCTTTCTTTTGATAAGGGATTCAATAAAAGGTGACTTGGAACACCAAAACTCAATTCCAAGTGGCGACTCTAAATAATAAATAACCCCTTTTCAAAAAGTCACTTCAATTGGAAAAACTCTTCTTCACCAACCTCATAATAAGGTTGTGTCGGAAAAAAGAGGTGTCACAGCCACATGCCCTACGCACCAGTAGGAAATATAGATCTCAAACTATGGTAGAGACCATCAAGAACTCTCCAAAATCCATTTTCACTTAACCAAACCGTCAGGACTGAATCCCTCTGACTCAACCAAGCTATGCAGGTCGCCAAAACACAAGAGCATTGCCATGAATCACACGTAGAACCTTACCACATCATAAGCACCCAAAGAACTGATCTTACTCATTACCATGCCGATCAAATCTACTACCAAGTTGTCCTATTCTTTCGAGTTCCTTCTGAGTTACCTTCAAATTGATTCTTTCCCTTGCTATAATACCAAAATTCTCAACCAAAACTGACCACGTGAGACCCTAGTAGAAAACCACACCGCCCTAAGGCTCATAAGCCACTGAATATTCTTTTAATCACCCCAAAAGTACCACAACTCAAACACTTACTGTGAAGAGACTTTCTATGAACTTAAGCTATTCTTTCCCTTTCCTGATACCAAAATGTGAAATCCACAACGATATAGAAATACCACAAATCTTGACGCCTTCCAATCTAAATCTCAGTTTCTAGCCAGATACATATCCTGAAGATTCCCAATTGTTACATATAAACCTTGAATCCATCAGAACCATTCTCGAGAGTCATTCACTCTATGCAAATCTCAATTAAACTGATCGAACAGACCAAACGACCTGGACCCCATTTGTACACCAACACCCTAGGATGTAATCCACACTTCTAAGCAACCGAGCAATCTTCTACTCCACACACACTACATCCTCCACAGCTAGCCACTCAATTATTACATGTCTTCCACATGCCCATAGAGAAAAATACAACTTGTATCCATAAATTCCCTTACTCGAGTCATCCTCACTCTCAACGCCTGCAGTCATAAGTGACTCACTAGTATACTACCAACTGAAACCAATACAACACATAATTGTGCAATCAACTCGTCGATGACAGACCCTCCTACTTGGCTCGAGGCCATAGATAAAAACGCACAATAGTTCACAATGCCCATACTCCATTATTGCCATAATACCGCAGTGGGATTCAACTAAATCCTTCCTGAGCTCCTGCTACGCAAACCATCTAATACTTCAAATTATCTACAGATCTCGCATTCACCATTATAATAGTCATGCCAACTTCCACAAGCGATCTAAACTCAAATTGCAACATATATCATTTACTGGTAAAAGAGAAATTGCTATAAAACAACATAAGGATCACACAACCTCAGGACACCATGTAGGAGATAACCCTGCCTATTAGCCTCAAACTGATATCTCTCTATACCCTTCCAAAATCATGGCTATTATGCAGTAACTTTATCCTCCTTCTTTAAAGCACAAACAATGCCTATCTTTGAGGCGTCACAATACGCGGTATAAGAACCTGAAGCTAATGGAAGAACTAACACTGGAGGTGTGGTCAAAGCAGTCTTGAGCTTCTGAAAGCTCTCCTCACACTCATCTGACCACCCCAATGGAGCAACCCTTTTTGGGTTAATTTGGTCAAGGGCGAAGAAATAGATGAAAATCCCTCCACAAAGCGACAGTAGTAACCTGCCAAACCAAGAAAGCTCCTAATCACCGTGGCTGAGGACGGTCTAGGAAAACTCTGCCCACCTCTATCTTCTTCAGATCCACCTGAATACCCTCATTGGACGCCACGTTCCCCAAGAATGCTACTGAATTGAGCCAAAATTAACACTTGGAGAACTTTGCATAAATCTTCTCCTCCCTTAATCTCTGTAATAAAATCCTCAAATGCTGAGCATGCTCCTCCTAGCTACGAGAGTACACTAGGATTTCATCAATGAATACAATAATGAAGGAGTCCAAATATGGCTGGAATAAATTGTTCATCAAATGCATGAACGCTACTAGGGCATTGGTCAGCCTAACAGACATCATCAAGAACTCATAATACAACATGAAGATCTACTTCACTCCCTAACTAAACTACATGAGAGGTCCTTTAATACACCCACAACTCGAGGCCATATGTCAACTCAAGACAAAAGTCAAACACCCAATAGTTCTTGCTACATCTCCAGCAAACTCTTTTTGTCACATTCAAACAATCTGAACACATCTCACCATCAATCATACTCACCACATAGTCATACAGTCACAAATCCCACCAATAAGGACACAAACGGACATATAAGTCCCAAATGTACATGCTCACACAATCAAAATCTCAGTACTCGAGCAACAGACAAAACTCGGCCTCAAGTCCTCCAGACTGGGCTATCATCAACATGCTAAAATCACACCTCGCACCTCATCCATGAAAATCACAAGTCGTCGATCCACAGCTGATACCGAGCGCTCACGTGCGCATATGAATGCATGGAAGGAATTCAAAGAGTTACGATGCCGGCTGAATTAATGGATTCGCACGACAAGAATTCAAGAATGTGAGATTTTTCCTAAGGGTTCTGCTACCTCTCGAAGATAAGTATAGACGTCTCTATACCGATCCACAAGACTCTACTAAACCTGCTCATGACTCGTGATACCTATGTAACCTAGGGTCTGATACCAACTTGTCACGACCCAAACTACCGTGTCGTGATGGCGCCTATCCTGTTACTATGCTATCTAACTCATTACCAAAAACAACATGATATTTCATTTCAAATCTAATTTCAAGTTATTTCATAGTAAAACTTCGTAAAAAAATTCAAACAAATGAAAAGTGCAGAAAAAAAGCCCGACATCGGATGTCACTAGTCATGAGCAACTAGTACAACTGTCTGTAAACATCAAGACTAACATAGTCTGGGATTAATCAAGTACAACTAAGGGAAGATAAAGGAGGAGGAAAGCAGGGCTGCGATCGCCATGCAGCTGCCTTGCTAACTCCGAGAATCTACGTCAAAAATAATCTATAGCCTCAATCGTGTCCAGAAACGCCTGGATCTGCACACAAGGTGCAGGGAGTAACGTGAGTACACCAACTTAGTAAGTAACAACAGTAAATAAAGGCTGATAAGTAGTGACGAGCAGTAAAGCATATAAAGTTCACATCATGAAATCTCAGTAAAAAACACACATGGTTTAAAATCAGTGTTTATGTCAAATCATCTCGTTAAAAAAAACCAAGTTTCGGTGAAATTCATTGAAAGATATTTTTCAACAGTTTCAACAGAGGCTCAATGCAAAAGGGAGTGAAAATGATAAAATCATAAACAGCTCCTCGGGCAAAACATCACTCATATACAGCCCCTCAAGCAAGCCTCGCAGTCACTCGTAAACAACCCCTCGAGCATACCTCACAATCACTCGTAACAGCCCATCGGGCATACCTCCCCATTGCTCATGCCTCCCAGTCACTCAGAACTCGGCACTCGCACTCAGTAGGTACATGTGCTCATTGTGGGTGTGTATAGACTCCGGAGGGGCTCCTTCCACCCAAGCATTATATCAAGCCAAATCATGGAATAAATCACTCAGACCCTCGGGCTATATCAATCATGCTACGACGTGAGTCCCGATCCCATAAATATCCTCACAAAATCAAGCCCTCGGCCACACTCGTTCATAAACCTCACAAGACACTCGGTCTTACAGTAAAAACATGGAACTCAGCCAGAAACAAGATTGATATGCATCAAAACATAGTAATAAAACTGAGTTATGCAGTAAACAGGTATAATCATGACTTAGTATAGATTTTCAATCGAAAGCAGTGAGAAGATAGTAAGAAAAAGCCCCTAAGGGTCAAAACAGCACTGACACCAAGCCCAAAACATGGCATTCGGCCAAATTTACATAAACTCTTTCTAAAACACATAATCATTATATAGTTTCAATAAAACATGCAACTCTAGAGTTGCTACGGGATGGACAAAGTCACAATTCCCACGGTGCATGCCCGTCACCTAGCATGTGTGTCACCTCAAAATAGTAAAAATGATATGAAATTCGGGGTTTCATACCCTCAGGACTAGATTTACAATCGTTACTTACCTCAAACCGATCAAATCTCTACTTCGTGATGCTCTTGCCTCTCGACTCGGCCTCCAAATGCTCCGAATCTATTAAAAATTAGTATATTACCATCAATATACGCTAATGAAATGAATTCCACAAGAAAAACTATCAAATTAGGCCAAAATCGTGAAATCGGTTTAAACCCAGTCCCTGGGCCCACGTCTCGAAATACAACAAAAATTATAAAACTAGAAAGCCCATTCACTCATGAGTCCAACCATACCAAATTTATAGAAATCCGACTTCGAATCGACATTCAAATCCCAAGAATTCATTTTATGAAGTTTCTACACTTGTCCCCAAATTTCCACCTCAAAGTACTAATCAGATGATGAAATTATTGATATATTCATGTATATTAACCAAATCCGAATTAGAATCACATACCCCGGTGAATTTCTTGAAAAACCCACGTAAAATCGACACAAACCGAGCTCCCTAGGTCCAAATGTGAAATAACGCCTAAACCTTATTTATATAGTGCACCCTCTGAACTCCCACTGCGCGGTCTGCGAAATTTCAAGAGCGGCCGCGCCTCCCAGCTCCTGCAGTAGCATAAAAATGGTGCAGTCGCACCTTTTGGTGGTTGCACCGTTAGGCTTTAGTATTTTGGCCATAACTTTCTCTATAGATGTCCAAATGATGACTTCTTTACCTTTTTGAAAACCAGACACGAAGGACTACAACTTTAGATTTTGAATCGTCTCAAAATTCCTTGTAGATGAAAATATATAGGCTCTCGAACTCGGACTAGGGGATCTGCAGAATTTTCCCTAGAGTGCGGCCGCGGAAAAATTATGCGGTCCGCACCCCTCCTCCGCGGTCCACGAAATGCTGCTGAGGTCCGCATTTTCGAAGCACCTGAACAATACAGAGTTTCGAAAATGCCCGGACTCGCTCAAAACTCACCCCGAAACACACTCGAGGCCTCCAGAACCTCAACCAAAAGTACCATCAAGTCCTAAAATACCATACAAACTCAATCGAGCTCTCAAATCACATCAAACAATAACAAAAACATGAATCGCACACAAATTCAAGCTTAATGAACTTGAAACCTCAAACTTCTACAACCGATGCCGAAACATATCAAACCTCATCCGTAACCTCATATTTTGCACACACGTCACAATTGACACTACGAACCTACTCCAACTCCCGGAATTCCGTTCCGACTCCGATGTCAAATTTTCCACTGCCGGTCAGAAATCACCAAATTTTCAATTTCGCCAATTCAAGCCTAATTCTACCATGGACTTCCATATTACATTCCGGACACGCTCCTAAGTCCAAAATCACCTAACGGAGCTATCTGAATCATAAAAATCTCAATCCGAGATCGTTTACTCATAAGTCAACATCCGGTTGACTTTTTTAACTTAACCTTCTAAATAAGAGGCTAAGTGTCTCATTCCAATCCGAAATCACTCTGGACCCGAACCTACCAACCCGATACAACACAACACAACTGAATAACACATAAAGAAGCAGAAATGAGGGAAATGAGGCTATAACTCACGAAACGACCGGTCGGGTCGTTACAGTGATCTAGAAGATCACATGACATAACACTTCATAAAATCTCAGGAGGTTCAGGTACCTGAAAATATGAATGAAGAGATCTCTATGTTATGTCTTTATGAAAAAAAATATTGGAACCGATACAATGTTCGTCGACGACACCTATCATAACGCTAAGTATAGATGAGGACCTCAAGTCTGTCGAATACAGACACAAAAATATTGTCCAAATAGAAGAAACACAGTTAAAATAGAATTGGTTTTATATGAAAAACATGTAGTTTTAGACATGTAGTTCAAACACTTGAAAGTATAAAATCAATGACGAGTGCAATCACTTTTATCTATCTTATATGTCTAGCATGACATAAAACTTGATATGCATCTAAAATCTATTTATATGGCTTATATGACTTAACTTATATGACAATCCTCGAAGGATTAAATTTCTTAAAGCATATATAATTCTTGGTCCTGAAGTACCACATCCTACGTGCAATTTATGCACATATGTATCTTGCTATAACTATAAGCATAATAGTGTGATAGCGAGAATTTTTTCCTCTATGGAGATATTGAAAAGGCTATTCCACGACATTATGTGAAGACATTATTTATATACAAGAATGATGGTTTCAAGGTGCAACATATTCATTCAAGTGATAATATGGATGATTTGTTCACCAAAACTCTACTGATGTCAACCTTCAAGAAGTTATTGTACAAGATCGGGATGCGAAGGCTCAATGATGTGAATTGATGTTCTCATCAGGGGGAGTTAATACACGTCGTACCCTTTTTTTCTTATAAGGTTTTGTCCCACTGGGTTTTCCTTGCAAGGTTTTTAACGAGGCAACCAAAAGCGTATTTGTAAACATGTGTACTCTTTTTCCTTTTCAAGAATTTTTTTTTTTGCATTGGGTTTTATTTTAGTTAAGGTTTTAACGGGACACATTATCTGTTGAATAGACATTCAAGGAGGATGTTATAAATAGTATCTTATTTATGGTGAATGTCTATATTCTAGAAAGATTTTAGGGTTTGTTACTTAGTAGCTAAGTCACTTTTTTCCTATAAATAGAGGGGTTTTATTCCATTGTAATTGATCCCAAAATCAATAAGAATTCTCTCTCTATGCTTTTCTCTGCAATACTCTTCTTCTTCTTTTATTGTTTTATAACAGTAAATCAAGTTTTATTTAAATTAAGGGTTTACCACATAAAAATAATTTGTTTCCCTTAAGATTCTTTATGTTCTGTATATTTGAAAAGTAGTTAACGTAAAACATAAATATGATAAAAAAGATAAAAATTAAAAACTTTAAAAAGCAAATATTAGATGCTTTGAAGTGCATTATGACATTTATAATTACCTCCACGACCATCAAGCAAAGTTAATAACCATTTATATATTATAGAACAATACTATTGAATATTGAGCTTAGGGACATGGTTTACGGCAGTTTAAAGCAATTTTGTTTTATTTCTTTGACAAATGTAATTTTAGTTTTCAAAGAAATTTTCTTTTCTTTTGTAATTTTTTTAATATTTAAACCTTTGAAATCAACTAAAAGTTTGGTTATTAACTTTTTACTTATTTGAATCTTGCAAGGCTCCTAATATTTAGGAATTTAAATGGAGTAAGATTTTAATTATACTTTTTTTTTTCTTTATTTGAATTGTGTTAAGCAACTATATAAAGTATAATTTTCCCAAAGAGAATCTCATAATGAACAAATTTCTCAAAGGAGGATTCTAGGTTTTGTGCTCGTATATTTTTCTACTCTATTAACTTTTGCACGAATTTTCAAAGCTTCTTCATGCTTCTTTTGCAGGCATCTCCTTCAATTGTGGACATTACAGTTTGAAGTATGTTTAGTTAAGTTTTGGTAATTGGAAAGGTTGAAAAAAGCACGTTGACTTTAGAGGTTTTATCCTGATGAATGAACCCGTTTGATTCCAATAATTTATTCTCTTATTTTAACATCTATAAGTTTTATCTCCTTATAATTTCATATTTGAATTCAATGCATACCAAGATATAAAGTATTATGGTGATATCTCAGAGATTTTTGCAAAGTGCAAGCTACATTGATCTCTCCCCAAGTATCAAGGTTTCATATCTACAAGTAGTTAACATAATAAACTTAATAGTATTTGTTTGGTATTCCTGTTGTTATTAAAATTTATTTTCTTTGAACCTTCAATGCTCTTAGATTACGTAGATCTATTTGTTAACAAGAGATATATTTTTTTGATGTGACTTAATTTTTCTTGAGTACTTTTTTCTCTTCTATTTTCATTGCTTATATTTTTCGTTTGTTTTCTTGACGTCGTTTGGTATTTAGCGGCCAAGTCACACTCAATAGACTGAAAAAATTGGAAAATTAATGTGCAAATAGGGAAAAATACTTCTTTCATATATACAAACTTTTGATTTTCATCTACTTTAGGTTTCAAGTTTGAAATTTTTGTGAAACACAATTTGTAGTATAATATGTATGTAATATTTTAAGATAATATATATTTATTGTGAGGTTACACACGCAACACGCATATTCTAAGACTATTATACTGTCGTTCGCCTTTTCTTTACCCTTTAGAACTTAATTTCACCAGATAAAATAGTCATTTAATTATTAATTTGATATATAGTATCGTAAAATCAACTAAATTTTTTATTATTAAATGTTTTCTTATTTGAATTGTGTAAGTAGTAGTAATATTTTGGACTTTTAAATAATTAAGAGTTTAGTATTTTAAAATTAGGAAAAATATAATTTCCTTAAAAACAAATATAATACACGTTGAACGTATTACATGTCAAGAGTAAATAATGTGGAAGGAATTGTGAATGGGTTATTTTCTTTATTTCTGTAATGATCTGACTGGTCGTTTTGAGCTATTATGTCCGGTTTGGCAGTTTGAGGTCAGGAGTAGTTTCACACAGTGTATTATAACTTGCGTGCATCACCGGTTCAGGTTTTTGAGAAGTTCGGAAAGGATTTTTAGAAGTGACTTTCATTTGAGAAGCTTGAAGTTGAAAGAATTGATCAAGATTTGACTTTTGAGTATTTGACCTTGGATTGGAGTTTTGATGGTTCCGATAGACTCTGGTAGTGATTTTGGATATAGGCGTACGTCCAGATTTGGATATGGAGGTCCGTAGGGTAATTTGAAGCATTTCTGTGATGACCCAAAAGGGTCACCTTGTGTAAATTTAGTAAAACTGTGTTTCGAGGCCTCGAAAGCTTCCGTTAATATCACATCGATGTGTATGCACAGCCCGAGCGCGTAGCCGGGAAGTCCTTATGTGGAAATGTGTTGAAGTGTTGAATTTATGATAATTAATGGAATAAAGTTGACTTTGGTCAACATTCTTGATAACTGGACCTGGACCCGTGATTTGACGGTCCCGGAGGGTCCGTAGGAAAATATGGGACCTGGGTGTATGCCTGGAATCGAATTCCGAAGTCCCAAGCCCGAGAAATGAATTTTTAAATAAAATTATTTTCTGAAAAGACTTTTGAAAATGAACTTTGATGTGAAATCTGGGTTACCGGGCCCGTATTATGATTCCGATGCCCGGAACAGGTTAAATATGTGTTATGTGAGTTATGTAAAATTTGAAAAGAAACAGACTTGGTTTGATGTGTTTCGGAACAAAATTGGAGAATTTAGAAGTTTATGAAGTTTGAGGAAATTCTATGGATTTTTGAGTTTAATTCACTGTTTTGATGTTATTTTGATGGTTATATTACTCCAATAAGTTCGTAGGATGATTTTGAAGTCGTGTGTATATTTGGTTTTGAGCCCCGAGGGTTCGGGTGAGTTCCGGGTAGGTGCCGGGATGCAATAGAGTTGGAAAAATCTGGTGTGTTGTGCTGTTTCTGGTGTCCAGTCATTTCTTCTCCGCGATCGCGGTGTGTTGCACGCGATCGCGATGTGTATTTTGGAAAGGGTTTCAATTTTCTCTGCGCGATCGCAAAGAGCTGAGTGCAAACGCGGAGCCTCAGGGTTTAGCTCTACGCAATCGCAATCCCTTTTTCGCGATCGTGTAAGTCTCTTGTGGGGTTGGGGGACTGGGCAGCAATTGTTTTATGCGAACCCGATCTCTCGTTCGCGATCGCGTGGGTCCACGTTCTTGTTCTCTGCTACCGCAATCCCTTGTTCACGATCACATAAGTTTAAAACCCAGTACTCTCCGCGATCGGAACTCCTTTTCCGCGATCGCGTAGAGTAAAATCGCTCAGTGAATTTAAAGTCTTAAAAACAGAATATTATTTCGGGATTTCCACTTCTTCATCAATTCCTTCTTCTCCAAAACCCCATTGACGACCCCCAAGCTAGATTCCCTCCATAACCACTTGGGTAAGTGATCTTAGCACCAATTTCTTCCACTTTCTTTCCCTAATCACTAGAATCTAGGCCTAAAATCCTAAAATCAAAGTAGAAATTAGGGGTTTTGGGTAGAGTTAGGGTTTATGGGATTTTGGGTAATTCAACCTCAATTTGGGGTCGGATTTCAAAACAAATCATATATTTGAACTCGTGGGGGTATGGGTGATCGGGTTTTGGTCCGAGTCTCGTGTTTGGACCAAGCGGGCGCGAGGTCGAATTTTAGTATTTTTGGATGAATGCTAGGAAATGGATAATTAGGCTATGGGATTGATTTATTGAGTCATTATTGATATACTTAAGTTAATTATGTCTAGATATTGTTATTTTGGAGTTGAATCCAAAAGGAAAGGCGGTGTTAGAGGCTTGATTGCTATTTTTGGACCCGAGGTAAGTGTCTTGCCTAACTTTGGTGAGGGAATAGGTATTGTATGCTATGTGTTAAGTGTTTATCATGTTCAATGCATAGGTGAGGTGACGAGTACCTATGCATTGTGTGTCAAGCATGCTCGTAAGTCTATTTTCGATAGAGATCTTATTATTACTTCTCTGTTCGTTATAATATGCAATTATCTCTACTTGGAAGCTGATTATTGTTCAAAACTCTGGTTGATGAACTCATAATGTATTGGTTCGATTGAGAACCCAATTGTAAAGGATATATTTGAAATGATTAGTTATGGCTGAGACCCTTGCCGGGCAATCGTTATGATATTGACTGATACTTTCCCCTTGCCGGGTGATTTTGAATTGTATTTCCACTATGCTGCATTCCTTGCCATTGATATCGTCATTGTTTTGGTGGGGAAGAGTGTAAAGCACGAAGGGTGATGTCGTGCCATGATTTACATTGATTACATCATAATTTGCATAGTGAGGACGAGAGTAAATGCACGAAGGGTGATGCTGTGCCGATTGATTATTGTTTATGCACGAGGGGACATTCCGTGCCATATTTTATATTGTTATGCATGAGGGGACATTCCGTGCCATGTTTATGTTGTTTATGCACGAGGGGACATTCCGTGCCATATTTTATATCGTTATGCCCGAGGGGACATTCTGTACCATGTTTATATTGTTTATGCACGAGGGGACATTTTGTGCCATATCTTATATTGTTATGCACGAGGGGACATGCCTCGTTTCTTTTCACTGTTAAATTTGTGTTGTCAATCCCCGTTTTTATTTTTGGATATTTTAGACTGTTGTTTTCGTTTCCGTCATTCCATATTTGCTATCTCTTACCCCCAGCATGTTCTTCCCCATAATTGTATTCTTGTTTAGTTTCTACTATACTATTGAACTGCAAAGGTACAATTTGTTGTCGTGTCCTAGCCTCGTCACTACTTCGCCGAGCTTAGGCTCGGCACTTACTCGGGACATGGGGTCGGTTGTACTGATGCTACATCTGCACTTCTTTATGTTGTGCAGATTACGCAGCCGGACCCAGTGGACATCGCTAGTGGGAGTGTCCTTCAGTCCATCCCAGACGACACCGAGGTAGTTCCGCATGGCGTTCGTGGATCTCGGCGTCCCTGTCTATCTTTCATCCTGTCTTTCATGTGTTTTCCAGACAGATACATCATTTTATTTTCAAACTATTGTTTTTAGTCAAATCTTAGACTAGTTTGTGAGGTTGTGACTCCACTTCTGGGTTGTACTTAAAGGGGATTTTTGCATTGTTAGCTATTGTTATTTAGAATTATGTTAATGCTTCCGCACTTTATTTCAGTTATATAGTCAGTGTTTGTTATTTTTACTTGCTAATAAATCAATACAGTTGACACGTTGGCTTGCCTAGCGGGTGCAACGTTAGGCGCCATCACGGCCTGAAGGTGGGATTTTGGGTCATGACAATTTCGGTGAAAATTGAAAAGTTGAATCTTTGGAAGAATTGAGAGGTTTGACCGAGAGTTGACTTAGGTGATACTTGGGTCGGAATGTGTCACGACCCAATTTTTCCTATGTTGGGTATCGTGATGGCACCTAATCTTAAGGACTAAGCCTAACATTTACTGAATAACAACAATAATAAAAGAAATCTAACAGTCTCGATATAGAAATCTTTACAGAATTTATAATTTCCCAAAACTGGTAGTACAAGTCATAAGCTCTACAGAGTTTGCTACAACTTCAGCAACAGGTTTACCTTGAGTCTCCTCAGCAAGGATCCGCACAGCTTGTCACGACCCAAAATCCATAAGGTCGTGATGGCGTCGGACATCATTGTCAGGCAAGCCAATCATTTATTAATTTAAATAATTCCCGATTTTAACAATTATAAAAAAACATTTCCTTTCACTTTATTACATATTAACCAAATAAAATTTGTTAAGTAAAACAATGGTTTGAATATTACACTTTAGCAAATATATCCCAACACATCCCAGAACCCGGTGTCACAAGTACATGAGCAATTTCTAAGAATTTATACAATCATCACAAAGCCTATCCGAAATACAAATTGGACAAGGAAATTTAAAATGAAAATAAATACAATACGAGGGAGACTCTATCAGCTGCGGATTGCCTCCGGATGATGCAGCTCGGCTAAGTCTCTGAATCCTCCACATTGGTATGAAGGTACATGTGCAATAAAATGCACAGCAAGTGTAGCATGAGTACAAAAACAACGTGTACTCAGTAAGTCGCCCGCCTAACCTCAGAGAGGTAGTGACGAGAGGTCAAATTAGACACTNCATGAGTACAAAAACAACGTGTACTCAGTAAGTTGTCCGCCTAACCTCAGAGAGGTAGTTGTCACGACCCAAATTTCCCTCTGTTGGATATCGTGATGGCACCTAGTCTTAGGGATTAGGTAAGCCTAACGTTTCCACTGAACAACAACAATAGTAAAGAAATTTTAAAAATTTTGAAATAGAATTCTTGACAGATTTTATAATTTCCCAAAACCCGGTAAATACAAGTCATAAGCTCTACGAAATCTTTATATCAAATCTAAGTACAACTGTCTAGGAATAAATAAGTACAGTTAAATAGAAATAAAACAGGAAGGTGACTCCGAAGCCTGCGAACGCAACAGCAGGTTACCTTGAGTCTACTCAGCAACGATCTGCGCAGCTACCAACAACCATAACCTGAAGCTGCACACAAAAATGTGCAGAAGTGTAGTATGAGCACACCACAGCGGTGCCCAGTAAGTATCAAGACTAACCTCGGTGAAGTAGTGATGAGGACTAGTCAAGACACCACCAGTCTAATAAGTAAAAAGTCATGATGTATAAATGACCGAACCAAAATATCTATCTAAAGATTTCTCAATGTAATTAACGATACGATCAAATAATACGGAAGAAAATTCAATAATCACGATCAACGAACATCATAATAGAAATACGCAAAGAGAATGGAAAGGATGCAATCCAAATGGCGGGAACTATAACCTAACAAAAACACAAGCAACTCAGCACTACATCAATTTATTCACGTCAGGCCTTGGCAATAGACTCAATAAAACTGGTCAAACTTTCGAGTGAAAAACTTTAAATCATGAGTTCATTTCGAAAACTTTAAAGATATAATCATTTTGGAATAGAGAAATTTCTTCTTTGAAACATAATTTCTCTGAATGTATATTTATATATTTNCATACGTGATATTTAAAATGTATTTTCTCAAGTACTTCTCTTTCAAATATCATCAAAACACGTGATGTTAAAAATATATTTTCCCAAGTACTGCTCTTTCAAATATCATCATTCTGCAAGACAAATGTTTTTCAAATATACTTTCGAAAAGAAGTCCTTTAAACATAACTTTTCCAGGAGATAATTGATTTTCAGCTATACTTTTCAATATATATATTTATATCTTTCGATTCAAATCTCCTCAATCATAAAACTACCGGAACTCAGTCCGCCACTCGGAATTTGTCATGCAATGCAATACATGGGGAAAACTCCCGGATCTCTGTCCATAGTACCAATTTAATTATGCGATGCGGTACAGGGGGAAAGCTCCCGGATCTCTGTCCGTAGTCCCAATTTAAATATGTGATGCAGTATAGGGGGAAAGCTCCCGGATCTCTAATTGTAGTCCCATTTAAACATGTGATGCAGTACAGGGGAAAAACTCTCGGATCTCTGTCCGTAGTCCCAATTTAAATATGTGATGCAGTACAGAGAGAAAGCTCTCGGATCTCTGTCTGTAGTCCCAATTTAAATATGCAGAGCAGCCACTGAGGAAAACAACTAGAATGCGACAGAAACAACATATATTGCCACAACCGGGGCGAAAGCAAACAAGGCCGAATACAAAGTGCGATGAGCAAATCAATACAAAGGCTTAATTCACAAAAGTGGTAACAACTCGCTCATAAGAAGTAGCCACTTAGAGGTATGCCAAGCACAAACAGAGAACAGCATAACGAGGGGAAGACAAGAAAAATATAGCAACTATTCTATACATTCAAGTTCACAACCAAGAAAACAAAACATCCCAGCAAGGGAATCAGCTATAACCAATCTCACTTAGACAATTAGCTTCACCGAATAAACTCAGTTTGAACAATGCTCAGTAAATAGGCAGCATATGAAGGAAGACATGGCATAACGGTAGGAAAAACAAGGTCTTCATTTAAGTCAATAAGATCATATAAGAAACAAGGAATGCTACACAAGTACTTCTAACTTGCACAGGAGGAGATGAGATTAGAGGTCAGGAATTCAGATATAACAAGTTCAATTCATATATAGGGAACATAAGGACCCAAAAATCCCTAAAAGGCAATCTATTTGCAAATAAGTTCGAGTACACACTCGTCACCTCGCGTACGCGGACTACAATCAACATAGAAGACTCAATCCTAAGGGGTAATTCCCCCACACAAGGTTAGGAAAGATACTTACCTTGACTGTGCTAATCAACTCAATACCACGCTCTTTCCACTATTACCCAACTCCGGATGGACCAAATCTAGACAATTCGATTGCATAGAGTAAATATCATCACAAGGAAACAAAATAATTAATAAGTTCGAAGCTAATACGCGAAATTAGGAAATTCACCAAAAAGTTCCCCAGGCCCACGTCTTGGAATCAGGTAAAAATTATATTTTCCGGATACTCATTCACTCACGAGTCTAAACATATTAAAATCTCTCAAATCGGAGGTCAAAAACCCAATCAAAACTCAATAATTTGGTCTATGAATTTCATCCCATTTTCTACCCAAAATATTTGAAATTAAAGGTTAGATTTAAGATTGGGATCATGGAAATTGGTCTATAATGGATAGAAATCACTTACCCAAGTTACCCAGGTGCAAAAGCCTCCAATAATCGCCTCTCCCGAGCTCCCCAATTCGAAAATGGTGAAAATAACATAAACCCTCGGATCTGATATAATTGACTAGCAATTCTGCACCTGCGCCCCTGCGATCACACTTGCCGTCCTGCACCTGCGAAAATACCATCGCAGGTGCGAAAACCCACTAAAAAGCCTGGGGTCACACCTGCGGTCAAATGGCCGCACCCATGACTCCAGTTCTGCGGAAAACACACCGCACCTGCGAGGATTGGGGGATTGGGCTAAGTCCGCACCTGCGAGCTCCTCGTCGCACCTGCATGTCCACACCTGCGGAAGGTCCATCGCAGGTGCGAGACACCAGAACTAGCAATGGTTCAGATGTCTCTCAAGTGCTATTAACACCCGATGAGCATCCTAAACGTACCCGAGGTCCCCGGGACCCTGTCCAACCACACACTCAAGTCATATAACCTAACACGGACTCGCTCGAGGTTTCAAACCACATAAAACAACACTAACACGATGAATTAAACTAAAAGTCCATGAAAATTCTTCAAACTTCTATAAACAATAAGTTTTTCATTTAAGGTCTGAATCACGTCAAACTAAGTCCGTTTCTTACCAAATTTCACAGATAACACATATAAATCATATCGAACCTATACCGGGCTTTGGAACCATAATACGGGCCTGATATCACAGGTTTCACCTCAAATTTTGATTTTCAAAAACCTTTATATTTTTCAGAAAACAATTTTCTTTAAAAATTCATTTCTCGGACTTGGGACCTCAGAATTCGATTCCGGGCATACGCCCAAGTCCCATATTTTCCTCCGGACCCTCCAGGACCTTCAAATCCCGGGTCCGTTTACCAAAAATGTTGACTAAAGTCAACTTTATTCAAATATCTAATACAAAATTATCATTTTTATCAGTTTTTCACATAAAGGCTTCTCGGCTACACGCCGGGCTTCGCATGCAAATCGAGGTGAGATAGAAGGAGGTTTTCACGACCTCGGAACATAGAATTAGATAGAATATACGGGATGACTCTTTTGGGTCATCACAATCTCCCCTTCTTAAACAAACGTTCATCCTCGAACGTGCTAAGATTCACTTTGAACTCATCCAATCACTGATTGCGCATTTCCATCACACACCCGCGGGTGATCCCACGTCACCCCAACCTGCATAAGCCTGATGACACCATCACAACTGCCATATAGCCTTATCATCATCGCTAAGCCTCATACCTCAATTCCTCACCTTCTACTCATTTCCAAAAGACCTGATTATAAATCCATGTCCGGCATTAACCTCAACCAGCTGCATCAACTCAGTTCTACGCCCATAAGGCACGGCCACACAACATAGTACATCACACATAGGCTTAATAGTACTTTTGATCACCATAACTACCCGATATCAACTCAACATTGGCAGTTAGTCCCACATATGGAAGAACTCTCTGTTTCCAAATCCCATAATACAGATACTGATGCAAAAAACATGAAGACCTCATCAGTAGACACCCGAATCACCGAGTCACAACTAACACCACCGGGCACACATCCCGCAAACTGAACTAAAGAAGCACATAACGAAATGGCTGAGTTGGAAATATAGAAGCATATATAAAGGTACTATCAAACCAGCCCATAGGCATAACTCTCTATCGATACTGACTTACCAAAAGCAATATAACAAGAGAGAAGCAAAGCATATGAACAAATCACAAGGATGCCATCCTGATAAAAATTCCACTGCGGTACTCAGCCTGTCCAAACATATCAAATCACAAAGAATCATGAGGGTCTCGCCCTCAACTCTACGACACATGTCGAATATATATCATACCAATAGAGATCTCCCGCTAATTCGTCTTGGTTAACAAAATCATAGCACTCACTTACTCACATCTCAATGGAGTATCAAATCACAACTTGAAAACAAAATACTCAGGAGAATCACATAAAGCTTACCAGGAAGGACGACATGGAGTCACTTCCAATTTCACCACTAGCAAGGATGAACAAAACAATGATAGACACGGCTACTACTCATAGAATCTCCCAACATGAGCAAGCACAAAAATAGAGTGCAATACATGAAACTCACTCATAAATGAGACAACAAATAATGGGAACTTATCCTGACCAACAGGACTATAGTGAAATACAATGGTACTCCACTTTAGCACATCAAGCCATACCTGGGTGATGATATTTGATACGACGGCCTCTAGCCTACTATATGCAACACATCAATGGGTCAGGCCTCCCTCTCTTAGGCGCCTTCTATCCACCTGAACACCCTGCTATAACTCTCCCACCTAAATCCTGGAACAATCTCTCACCCTGTGGCTAACATCTCCACACTGAAAACAATCTCTCTGCCGATGTGGCTGTGGAAGACATACGATACGGATCCTCTAAGACCCATGAGTATCTAAAACGCTCCTATGCGAAGCTAGTAATCCAACTGAAATGGTTGGCCCAAGATTCTCTACCGTGCTTGAGTCCCTCAATGAATCTATGGACTCGCCTCCTAACTGAAGCAACTAAGTGAGGTGTATATCTGGCCAACTCACTGAATCTGACGGCGTACTCCAAAGGTGACATAGTGCCCTGACGCAACTGCTCAAACTTCGTGCGTTGTACATCCCGACGGAACTGAGGTGCAACCTCCCTCAAAACATCTCCGAAAACTAAATCCATGCTAGTAAAGCTAACTCGACTAGGCTACCCCAACTCATATGCCGCAACCACTGATCAATCCACTACTCTGGACCTGAGACATGACAAAAGTAATCCCGCTCGTCTCCACAACACCTGAAGAACGAAGAATATGGTGACACTCTCTAGAAAATGCTGGGCATTACCCGCCGCCAATCCACTGAAAGATAGAAGGGTGGTACTTCCAGTACATCTAAATCCCAAGGTGCTCTACCTATGATGTTGTTGTCCTAACCACAGGCTGAGCTGAAACAACATGTCGTGCTTCCATGACAACTGGAACTTGACCAATATGATCTCGTTGCTCTGGAGTGTAGATGGTGGGAGTCTGAACTCCTCCCCTGATATGTAAAGCAACTGGTGCACTAGAATCAACCCTACCTGAGCTGATGTACCAATTCTACTCAAAAATGCGATCCGGTCTTCTGAAGTCCGGGGTAGCAACAGGCACCCCCAGTACTTGTCTCCTAAGTAGGACTACTGGTGACTCCTCAACGGCTGCTCTGGTAGGAATCTTAACTGCGACACGTGCTCCTCGTTAGCCTCTACCTCTGACCCTTGTGACATTTGCTTCAGGGTAGCATCATCCGAAACTGTCGCTCGTGTCCTCACCATCGGTGAGAAAATGGAACGATAATTTCAAACTTCAAAATCAATGAACTCGCACGATAGGAATGAAGGAAGTGAAATTGTCCTGATAGTTCCGTAGCCTCTCGAAGATAGGTACAGATGTCTCCGTACCAATCCGCAAGACTCTACCAAACCCGCTTATGACTCGTAGCTCCTATGAACCTAGAGCTCTGATACCAACTTGTCACGACCCAAATTTCCCTCCGTTGGGTATCGTGATGGCCCCTAGTCTTAGGGACTAGGTAAGCCTAACATTTCCACTGAACAACAACAATAATAAAGAAATTTTAAAAATTTCAAAATAGAATTCTTGACAGAGTTTACAATTTCCCAAAACCCGGTAAATACAAGTCATAAGCTCTACGAAATCTTTCTATCAAATCTAAGTGCAACTGTCTAGGAATAAGTAAGTAAAGTTGAATAGAAATAAAATAGGAAGGTGACTCCGAAGCCTGCGAATGCAGCAGTAGGTTACCTTGAGTCTCCTCGGCAACGATCTGCGCAGCTATCAACAACCATAACCTGAAGCTGCACATAAAAATGTGCAGAAGTGTATTATGAGCACACCACAGCGGTGCCCAGTAAGTATCAAGACTAACCTCGGTGAAGTATGACGAGAACTAGTCAAGACACCACCGGTCTAATAAGTAAAAAGGCAAGATGTATAAATGTCCGAACCAAAATATCTATCTAAATATTTCTCAATGTAATTAACGATACGATCGAATAATACGGAAGAAAATTCAATAATCACGATCAACGGACAGCATAATAGAAATACGCAAAGAGAATGAAAACTATGCAATCCAAATGGCGGGAACTACAACCCAACAAAAACACAAGCAACTCAGCACTACATCAATTAATTCACGTCAGGCCTTGGCCAATGACTCAATAAAAATGGTCAAACTTTCGAGTGAAAGCCTTTAAATCGTGAGTTCATTTCAAAAACTTTAAAGATATAATCATTTCGGAATAGAGAAATTTCTTCTTTGAAACATACTTTCTCTGAATGTATATTTGTATATTTTTATAAAGAGAAATCTTTATAACGTAGTCTCTTCAAATATGGGGTGCTCAAATACACTTTCCCAAATACTGCTCTTTCAAGTATCATCAAAATACGTGATGTTCAAAATATATTTTCCCAAGTACTGCTCTTTCAAATATCATCAACATACGTGATGTTCAAAATATATTTTCCCAAGTACTGCTCTTTTAAATATCATCAAAATACGTGATGTTCAAAATATATTGCCCAAAGTACTGCTCTTTCAAATATCATCAACATACGTGATGTTCAAAATATATTTTCTCAAGTACTGCTCTTTCAAATATCATCATTCTTCAAGACAAATGTTTTTCAAATATACTTTCGAAAAGAAGTTCTTTAGACATAAGTTTTCCTGGAGATAATTTCTTTTCAGCTATACTTTTCAATATATATATTTATATCTTTCGATTCAAATAGCCTCAATCATAAAACTACCGGAACTCAGCCCGCCACTCAGAATTTGTCATGCAATGCAGTACAGGGGGAAAGCTCCTAGATCTCTGTCTGTAGTCCGAATTTAAATATGCGATGCAGTACATGGGAAAAGCTTTCGGATCTCTATTCGTAGTCCCAATTTAAATATGTGATGCAGTACAGGGGAAAGCTCCTGGATCTCTGTCCGTAGTCCCAATTTAAATATGTGATGCAGTACAGGGGGAAAGTTCCCGGATCTCTGTCCGTAGTCCCAATTTAAATATGCAGTGCAGTCACTGAGGAAAATAACCAGAATGCGACAGAAACAACACATATTGCCACAACCGACGCGAAAGCACACAAGGCCGAATACAAAGTGCGATGAGCAAATCAATACAAAGGCTTAATTCACAAAAGTGGTAACAACTCGCTCATAAGAAGTAGCCACTGAGAGGAATGCCAAGAACAAAGAGAGAACAACATAACAAGGGGAAGACAAGACAAATATAGCAAATATTCTATACATTCACGTTCTCAACCAAGAAAATAAAACATCCCAGCAAGGGAATCAGCTATAACCAATCTCACTTGGACAATTAGCTTCACCGAATAAATTCAGTTTGAACAATGCTCACTAAATAGGCAGCATATGAAGGAAGACGTGGCATAACGGTAGGAAAAACAAGGTCTTCATTTAAGTCAATTAATATCATATAAGAAACAAGGAATGCTAGGCAAGTACTTCTAACTTGAACAGGAGGAGATGAGATTAGAGATCAGTAATTCAGATTAACAAGTTTAATTCATATACGGGGAACATAAGGACCCAACAATCCCTAAAGGGCAATATATTTGCAAATAAGTTCGAGTACACACTCGTCATCTCACGTACGCGGACTACAATCAACATAGAAGACTCAATCCTAAGGGGTAGTTCCCCCACACAAGGTTAGGCAAGATACTTACCTTGACTGCGCTAATCAACTCAATACCACGCTCTTTAAATTATTACCCATTTCCAGGTGGCCCAAATCTAGACAATTCGATTGCATAGAGTAAATATCATCACAAGGAAACAAAATAATTAATAAGTCCGAAGCTAATACGCGAAATTAGGAAATTCGCCCAAAAGTTCCCCGGGCCCACGTCTCAGAATCGGGTAAAAATTATATTTTTCGGACACCCATTCACTCATGAGTCTAAACATATGAAAATCTCTCAAATCGGAGGTCAAAAACCGAATTACCCAAAATATTTGAATTTAAAGGTTGGATTTAAGATTGGAATAATGGAAATTGGTCTATAATGGATAGAAATCACTTACCCAAGTTACTCAGGTGCAAAAGCCTCAAAAAATCGCCTCTCCCGAGCTCCCCAATTCGAAAATGGTGAAAATAACATAAACCCTCGGATCTTATATAATTGCCCAGCAATTTCGCACCTGCGCCCCTGGGACCGCACTTGCCGTCCTGCACCTGCGAAAACACCATCACAGGTGCGAAAACCCACTAAAAAGCTTGGGGTCGCACCTGCGGTCAAATGGCCGCACTCGCGGCTCCGCATCTGCGGAAAACACACCGCACCTGCGAGGATTGGGGGATTGGGCTAAGTCCGCACCTGCGAGCTCCTCGTCGCACCTGCGTGTCCACACCTGCGGAAGGTCCATCGCAGGTGCGAGACACCAGAACCAGCAATGGTTTAGCTGTCTCCCAAGTGCTACTAACACCTGATGAGCATCCTAAACGTACCCGAGGCCCCCGGGACCCCGTCCAACCACACACCCAAGTCATATAACCTACCACGGACTCGCTCGAGGTTTCAAACCACATAAAACAACACTAACACGATGAATTAAACTAAAAGTCCATGACAATTCTTCAAACTTCTATACACATTAAGTTTTGCATTTAAGGTCTGAATCACGTCAAACTAAGTCCGTTTCTTACCAAATTTCACAAATAACACATATAAATCATATTAAACCTATACCGGGCTTCGGAACCATAATACGAGCCCGATATCATAGGTTTCACCTCAAATTTCATTTTAAAAAATCTTTATATTTTTTAGAAAACAATTTTCTTTAAAAATTTATTTCTCGGACTTGGGACCTCGGAATTTGATTCCGGGAATATGCCCAAGTCTCATATTTTCCTACGGACCCTCCGGGACCGTCAAATCACGGGTCCGGGTCCGTTTACCAAAAACGTTGACTGAAGTCAACTTTATTCAAATTTCTAATACAAAATTATCATTTTTATCAGTTTTTCACATAAAGGCTTCCCGGTTACATGCTCGGGATGCGCACGTAAATCGAGGTGAGATAGAAGGAGGTTTTTACGACCGCGGAACACAGAATTTAGATAGAATATACGGGATGACCCTTTTGGGTCATCATAGTAGTGACGAGAGATCAAATTAGACATTTGCTAATAGTCAATTTAGAATATTCAAGTGTGACACTAAGCATGAATGTCATAGGCAATCTATTAAAATCAGGAATAATTATTATCAACTCTTTCCACATTTAACAATTAAATTCTTTGTCATATTAATAATCATCATGGGTGATTTAATCAAATAACAATTTAATCAACGGGAAGGAACAACTTCTTCCAAAAATCTTTAATAACTTTAAATCTCTGTCATTTCAATTGACAACTTAAAATTTCAAGCCAATAATCAGGCACAAATCATAGCAACTACGCAGTAAATATCATGTGCAAGCAATGTCGAGGGTCGAACGGTGCGGACCAACAATAATAAATTATGCACTGCCGAGGGTCGAACGGCTCGAATCATAGATGCATCTATCTGCCCCGCTCGCGAATCGATCATGCGACGCGATACTCAGGTGCTCGTATGTACACATATCCACATAATAAATCCGTATTTTTATCAAGAAAGCAGTTTTTCTCAGGAAAGTGGTAAAATTCCTCTTAAAGGAACATGTAATATGGCTTTTAAATCTTTGTTTTGAAACTCATTTACTAAGTTTAATGATATTCCATAATATAACCCTACCAGGTATACAATTATCCACATAGGAATCAATTCTATTTCTAGATGATTAAGAAAATGAACTCTAGTCTTCTTCAGATATTCAATTACGATTTCGATTATATTAGCAGTTTAATATTACAGGCAAGATCACAGGTACAACACATAAGACATGCTAGTGGGTCCTAGACTATCCGGACATGGCATAGTATTAGCTACGCACGGACTCCCGTCACCTCGTGCGTACGTGGCCCCCAAAAATAATATCATATACTTAATTAATTCATCTAGGGGGACAATTCCCCTTCACAAAGTTAAAAAGGAGACGTACATCGCTCCGAAATTCCATAACCGACTTCCAAGTCCTTCCGACGAATCCAACGGACGTACAACGCCCCAAAACTATCCAAACAACGACAAACCAATAAAATATACTCTAATATTTGCAACAATTCCAAATTATCCCAACCCCGCTTAGTGAATTGACCAAAATGCCCTCAGGCCCACGTGCCCCGAATCTGAAATTTCTCGACGATAAATTCTACCCATAGCTTTACTAGTTCAAATATACAATTTACTCTAAATTCCATGCTCAAATTCGTGGCTAAAAACCAAATTTCCATTTTCTAGGTTTCTTTAAGATTCCCCAATTTCCATGTCTAATCCATGCATATAATCTTGTATTTAACTTAGAAACATGAAGGAGTTACTTACCTTGACATTGCATGAAGAAATCCTCTCTTTGAAGCCTCCCAAGATCGTCCAAACCAAGAGAAAAATGAAGAACAGGCCAGAAATTCTCGGTTTTAAAACATTCTGCCCAGGCCATTTTCCGCACCTGCGGTTCAACATTCGCACCTGCGGCTTTCCTCAACTCAAGCTAACCTCGCACCTGCGCCCCATAACCCGCATCTGTGACCTTGCAGGTGCGGAAATACCATCACACCTGCACTCCCAGCCAGACCATCAATCCTTCGCACCTGCGGTGCCATAGCTGCACCTGCGGCCAAATCCTCGCAGGTGCGGTCACACCAGATGACAGAAATTCCAACCTTCTCCAAACTATCAACTTGATCCGTTAACCACCCGGAATCCACCCGAGGTCCCCAGGACCCCGTCCAATTATACCAACCTTCTCCAAAACATAATGCGGACTTGCTCGAGGCCTCAAATCACATCAAACAACATCGAAACCACGAATCGCACCCAAATCCCAACTTTATGAACTTGAAATTCCAAACTTCCACATCTGATACCGAAACCTATCAAATCACGTCTGATTGACCCCAAATTTTGTACACAAGTCATATTCGACATTACGGACCTGCTCCAACTTCAAGAATCGCATTCCGACCCCGATATCAAAATTTCCACTTCCGATCGGATTTTCTCGAAAACCTTGAAATTTCTATCTTTAGCCAAATGACTTCAAAATGACCTACGGACATCCAAATTCACTTCCGATTGCGCTCCCAACTCCAGAATCACCATACGGAGCTATTCTCAGACTCGAAATCCCAAACGGATATCAACATCACTGAAATGCATTTCAGGCCAAACTTTGGAAATTCTTCAAAAATACTGACTTCCACAATATGCACCGAACCCTCCCGGGTTATCCAAAACACAATCCGGACATATGCCCAAGTCCGAAATCATCATACGAACCTGCAGAAACCTTCAAATCCTGATTCGGAGGTCGTTTACTCAAAATTCCAATCTTAGTTGATTCTTCCAACTTAAAGCTTCTGAAATGAGAATTTTCTTTCCAAATCAACTCTAAACTTTCCGAAATTCAATTCCGACCACACCTACAAGTCATAATACCTGAAATGGAGCTGCTCATGACTTCAAAGCGCTGAACAACGCACTACAGCTCAAAACGACCGGTCGGGTCGTTACACAGCTATTAACGATCAATACCTGGATCTGCACAAAAATGTGCAGAAGTGTAGTATGAGCACACCACAGTAGTGTCCAGTAAGTATCAAGACTAACCTCAGTGAATTAGTTATGAGAACTAGTCAAGACACCCACTGGTCTAATAAACTGAACAAGCATAAGTATAGGAATGACAAAACATGGCGTCTATCTAATGACTACACGATATGGCTAACAACATAGCAACTACAATAAGGAAGGAAAAACAGCAAGTAATAGCGGAACACCATAATAAGACACAAAAGGATGGACGGGAACACAGACCAAATCCGAAAATTACAATACAGTAAGGGCAAGTAGTAACTTAGCATTGCAATAGTTTCCACATCAGGCCTTAGCCAACAACCCCAATAAATTAGTCAAATCCTTCAAGTGTAAACCTTCACCCGTAAGTTTTTATATTGAGATCTTTAGAATATAATCCTTTCCAATACGAAATTCTTTTGAAATATACTTCCTTCTAATAATAACTTTTCAAATAAATATCCATCAAACATAGTTTCTTCAAGATAAATACTTTTCAAATACAACTTTTCAAGTAAATATCCTTCGAGTATAGGTCACCTTGTGACACCTAAGCATCAAAGATTAACAGCTCCAGATACACATATATCAACAGGGGAATCTACCAGGATCCCGTCCCGTAGTCCCGAATTTATTATGCAGTACAGGGAGATCTCCCGGAATAGGTTCGTAGTCCCATAATAAATATACAGTGCTGGGGAATCTCTCGAAATACGTCTGTAGTCACAAAATAAATATGCAGTACAGGGGGATCTCCCGGAATATGTCTGTAGTCCCAACATAAATATGCAGTACAGGGGGATCTCCTGGAATACGTCTGTAGTCCCAAAATAAATATGCAGTACATGCGACATAGATAACAGTTATAGCACGACAGAAAAACTCATACATCACCAAAACAAGTACAAAAGCAACAATGACAGTAATACAAAGTACGGCGAGTAAAGCAATTCAGGAACTTTAAATCACAAAGAAAATGGTAGAACTCATTCACAAGGAATAATCCCACAGTAAAGAATGCTAGGCGTAAAGTGAACAGCTTAACAAGAGTAAAGCAATGAATGTAGCAACGATTCCACAATATTCAAGTCAACAATAAGAAGCCAACATGAGTCAAATAGTCCCAAATAAACCCAAGCTATCTAAGGTGGAGGTTATCTAAACTCCTTTTGAGGTTGGAAAATTACGAAAGATTTCAACAATTCAATGAAGGATAAGCAGCAGAAGATAATCGTAACTCCAATTAAGGCTAAACAATTATAGTATGAGATAATAGTAATTTCAATTAAAGATAAGCAGTTTATGAAAAATATAGCACGACAATAGAAGAGGTAAAATATGCAGTTAAGTCAAATAAGCTTCAATTAGACAGTAAGAGGGAATCCTAAAGCAATTATCTTTAATTAAAGCATGTAGGAGTGAAACTAGCAAGTAGGAACCCAACATATCAAGAACAACTTCATACACGGTAAATATAAGGACCTAAGAACCCTAAAGGCCAACTTCCCACAAATAAGTCCGAGCACGCACTCGTCACTTCACATACACGGACTACAATCAACATAGAAGACTCAAATCCTAAAGGGTAGTTCCCCACACAGGGTTAGGCAAGATACTTATCTCAAAGACGACGACCCGGTACTCTAAAATGAACTCCTCGGGTGAAAAGACCTCCGAACGGCTCAAATCTAACCAAAATAACTTCAATGCACAAATAAAATTCATAAGAACCTATTCCCGACCATAAAGTCTAAATCTTTAACAAAAACCAAAAGTCGACCCAAAATTCGACCCTGGGGCCCGCATCTTGGAACCTGACAAATTTTACAAAATCCGAACACCCATCCCAATATGAGTTCAACCATACAAAAATTACCAAATTCCGATACCATTTCGTCCCTCAATTCATGATTTTTCATTTTAGAAATTTTCTTCAAAAACCAACACTTTCCCCAACCAAAAACAAAAATTTAATGATAGAAATGAAGGCAAAATCATGGAATACATTAAACACTAGGTGAAGAACACTTACCCAATCGATTAGCTTGAAAACCCCCGAAAATCGCTCCCAAAACCGAAGTCTAAAACTCAAAATATGAAGAAAAATAGATAACCCTAGACTTATATGAATTTGCCAGGACTTCCGCACCTACGACAAACTTAGCGGCATCTGCGCAACCGCAGGTGCGCATGGCCAACCGCACTTGCGCTCCTCTCCGCTTATGCACCCAAGAATCCGCTCCTACGGCGCCGCACGTGCGCTCTAATTCTCCGTATATGCGGAGACTGCCCAGACCAGCTCCTCCCGCACCTGCGCCTCCTCCATCGCACCTGCACCCAAGGTCCGCAGGTGCGATTACACCAGAACTCAGCCCTCTCCAAAACCATGGAAATCATCCGCAACTCGTTTGAAACACACCCGGGGCCCTCGAGACCCTGTCCAAGAATACCAACAAGTTCTTTGACCTAATATAGACCTTCTCGAGGTCTCAAATCATATCAAACCATGACAGAACTACGAATCGCACCATGAATCGAGATTATGAACTTTCGAATCTTCCAACTTCTAAAACTCGTGCCGAAACCTATCAATTCAACCCGGAATGACGCTAAATTTTGCAGAAAAGTCCCAAATGATATCACGGAGCTGCTCCAACTCTCAGAATGGCATTCTGACCCTGATATCACAAAAGTCAACTGTGGGTCAAACTTTTCCATTTTCCAACTTTCGCGAATTACCTCAAATTACTCTACGGACCTCCAAATCTAAATCCGAACGTGCGCCTAAGTTCAAAATCACCATACAAAGCTGTTGACATCATCCAAAACTTATTCTGGAGTCGTTTACACAAAAAGTCAAATTTCGGTCAAATTTCACTACTTAAGCTTCCAAAACTAGAATCCTTCTTCCAATTCGACTCGAAATTATTCGGTAACTGAATCCAACCATGCACGCAGGTCGATATACATAATGTGAAGTTGTTCAAAGCCCTATGCCACTGAACGGAGCTTAAATTCTCAAAACGGCCGGTCAGGTCGTTACATAATGCGCTTCCGAGAGTTTGAATAACTCCGTTATGATATCTGGGACTTGTCTGTAAAGTTTGATGTCAATCCGGGTTGGTTTGATGGGTTTCGACATGAGTTTTAGAATTTGGAAGAATTGAAAGTTCATAAGTTCGATTCATAGTGAGATTCGTAGTTTCGTTGATGTTTGATGTGATTTGAGGTCCCGTGCGAGTCCATGTTAGGTTATAGAACTTATTTTTGTGTTTAGATAGGCACCCGGGGCCTCGGGTGTGTTTCGGATGGATTCGTGCCAATTTCTTCTATTTTTGGATTGCTGGTTTCTAGAATATGGTGTTCTCTTTCGCGATTGCATAGTTCTAGTCGTGATCACGTAGTGTCCTGTTTATCTGCCCCATTTTTCTTCATCGTGTTTGCATAGCACTGTTCGTGATCATGAAAGTCTACTTTTTTCTACTTCGCGTTCACATATGCTCCCTCGCGTTCGCATAGTGGAAATTAGGAGTTGGGGGTTGTTGGCTATTTCTTCTTCGCGTTCGCGTCATTTATCCTGCGTTCGCGTAAGCTCCTGTCCATTGTTCATCGTGTTCGCGTCCCTTCACTCGCATTCACGAAGGGTCTTCTTGGCAGCCGCATTCTTTTCTTCTTCGCGAACGCGACCCTGTCTTCGTTTTCGCGATGCATAGTCATCTGGGCAGAATATAAGAACTTCATTTTGAGGATTAACCATTTTTATCATGTTGGGAGTTATAGACCTCGACTTTGGGAGGTTTTTCATGGGTTTTTCAAGCAAAACATTGGGGTAAGTGTTCTCTACTCGAATCTTATCATATTTCATGAATCCATTGCTATTTTCATCATCTAATTAGTGAATTAAGTTGGGAATTTGAGGAAAATTATGAAATCTTTCAAAATGTAAAATCATGATTTGAAGGACGAATTGGTATCGAAATTCGATAATTTTGGTATTGCTAAACTCGTATCGGAATGGAAAGTTCGGGTTTTATAAATTTTGTCGGGTTTCGAGGTGCGGGCCTGGGGAGTTGACTTTTTGAAAATTGTATAAGTATCATTGCTTTGTTAATTGAAATTGTTTTCTCTTGCATTGTTTGATGTAATTAAGTCATTTTTTGATAGATTGAGCCGATCGTTGGTGAATTGGCAAAGGAAATGCGAAATTGAGTATTGAATTGGACGAATTGAGGTAAGTATCTTGTCTAACTTTATGGGAGGGAAACCACCCCTTAGGAATTGTGTTATCTTGTTATGTGAAAGACGTGTACGCAAGGTGACGAGTGGGTACACACTCTATATGTGTTATTGACCGGTTTGGATTGTCTAGCCTCCTTCTATGATTTTGATTAAATTGTCATAATATGTGGTATCTCGTTGTTAGACTACTCCTACATGCTCTATATAATATGGTTAGTCCTTGGTTGCCTCTTATTTGTTGTTTGGCCCTTATAGCCGTGGTTGTAGTCATTGTCTTCATTATTATCTTGTTACCTCTTAACTGCTGAGTTATTCTATGACTATGTGGATATTTGCTACGTGTCCAAGTTATTGTGAATACATGCGTAGTTATCACGTTCCTTATATATCTTGTTTTCTTGTAAAGGTTATTGTATTTCCTTTGGTTTTTACGAGGTTCCCTTATTGTCGTGTACCCATACTCTTGGTTGTAGAAAATCTTGTAATTGAGTTATTGAATTGTTGCTGTTGATTTATATTATTGTACGGGGGATCGGGTTGCACGCCACAACAGGTGAAATAGGGGAGGTAGTGGAATAATGGAGGATATTCGTATTGTAATATTATTTATTATACGGTGGGATCGGGTTGCATGCCGCAACAGGTGAAATAAGAGTGGATTATTATGGTGAAATAAGGGTGAAATACGATATTGATACTATATGGTGGGATCTGGTTGCGCCCCGCAACATATTATGTTTATTGTTATGATATTGATGTTTATTGTACAGTGGGATCGGGTTGCATGCCGCAACAGGTGAAATAAGGGTGGATTATTATGGTGAAATAAGGGTGAATTATAATATTGATATTATATGGTGGGATCGGGTTGCACGCTGCAACGTAGTTGTATATTTGGTATTCCATCTTTTATTGTATTGGCTTCAGTGCCTTCATATGAAATTTTGAGAATTTGTATTCTCCGATTTTACTGTCTTTTGTGAATTTAGTCCTTTTATTTGACATTACTGCTTTTTCGTCATTTCCTGAGCTCTTTTCCTAGCACTATTATTCTAGTGAATTGATTTTCAAAGTGTTCTTTCTTCGTGTGGTCATTTCCTCCTGCCCTGCTGAGTCGTTAGTAATATAGTGTTTTAAGATGAAAGAGCCAATATCATGCTAGCTTATGTGACTTAAAGTTAGGACTCGTTGTATATTTCAATATCTACTATTTCTAATAATCGTTATATTTTACTTCAATTGTTTCCCCTGTATAATATTCTTAATTCGTCTGAGGTTTTTATTTTACTTACAATGGAATTGTTGTCACATTTTAATTTGATAAATTCTATATTAAACGAAATAGCTTATTCAATGGTACATCCTTATTTGAACATGTTACTTTCTTCACTTAAATGATTTCTAAAATAATTCATCTTTCTCGTTGATTTCCTATTTGGACTAGAAACTGTAAATTTCCTTATGGCATATAAATGGAACTCCTTGAACATCTTAGTTAGCATTTGACACGGATATTATGTACCGAGTAGCACGTGGATTCTTGTCGTGCAAAGTGAGATGAAAAGATGTGGGCACAAGGTGCCATGTGTGCTAAAGGTTGGAAATTGTGATTTATGGTATGAAATTGTCGAGAATTGGGATTAGTGGAATCGTGTATTAGGAATGATTGGATTGGTTAAGTGACATCATTTTACTTACTTGTGCACTTTTTTCTTGCTTGTATCCCCACTATGTTGTTGTTTAATTACTTGGGTAATCCTTGTTGCCATTCGTGTTTTCTTCTTATTGTTACTAATATTTGCAATTTGATATCCTTCTGCTATTGGTATTACTTTTGTAGTCATTTCTTGTTAGATTTCAGTCATATCCTTCAGGTTATATATATATATATTCGATAGTGTCTTGACCTGGCCTCATCACTATCTACCGAGGTTAGGCTTGATACTTACCGAGTACTATCGTGGTGTACTCATACTACATTTTTGCACATCTTTTTGTGCAGAACCAGGTACTACGGATTGAGTTGGTTTTGAGATTTAAGCTTGGTGAGGTTGGAGACTTCAAGGTGTACATGTTGGACGTTCGAAGGCTCCGGAGTCACCTTCTATTGTGTCACGACCCAAATCTAAACCATGTCGTGATGGCTCCTATCGTGATACAAGGCAAGCCTATTTCCAAAATATCACTACTAATTTAGTTATAAGAATTCAATAAAACATTTCCAACATTTAGAATTTCTCATGAAACAACTCAACTCCAAAATAAGTATAGAAAATATGGAAAACAAGCCCCAAACATTTGGGTGCCACTAAGTCATGAGCGTCTAAGTCTATGAACTAAGAAATATAATTGTCTAACTGTCAATACAACCCCAAAAAGATAGAAGATAGAAGGAGTAACAGGGTCCTGCGGACGCTGGAAGCTACCTTGCAGTCTCCAAAGATAGCGGGCCTAAACACAATGATCGTCGTGCTCTAATTCACCTGAATCTACCCATAAAGTGCAGTGTGTAGTATGAGTACAAGTGACTCAGCAAGTAACAGAAATAACTAAGGAACTGAGTAGCAGTGACGAGCTAAACAGAGCAATTCAGTTATTACTTTTCACAGTTTATCAACTACTGACAGGAAATTAACAGATAAAACCAATACAACAAAATAGATGAAACCTCACAGAAATGCCACTCAATCTCTCAGCACTCGGCACTCGGCACTCGCACGCAATAGGTACTTGCGCTCACTGGGGGTGTACAGAATCCGGAGGGGCTCCTACAACCCAAGCGCTAAGTACAGACAACTCACGTGTTGCACGGACAAATCACGTGCTATCATATCATATCTGGATCCGCATGGATAACCACGTGCTGCACGAATAACTCACGTGCTGCACGGACAACTCACGTGCTATCATATCATATCTGGATCCACACGGAAAACTCACGTGTTGCATGGACAACTCGCGTGCTATCATATCATGCCTCACAACAAGCCATCGGCCTCTCTCTGTCACGTACCTCTCTAGCCTCACAGTGTTCAACAATTAAAGGATAATAGCCCAAATCAAGTATCATAGTGTATCAGCAAGAATAATAGAGACTGAGGTAACATGTATAAAAATTCTATGACTGAGTACAACCAATGTGAGCATGAATAAAGCCTAATCATGATCTCTAACTTGAAGGCAATCAAGTCTAACCGACATGTAACACATAAACCTAGATAATGGCTAATAGGCCTCGCAGCCTCACGGGACGGACCAAGTCTCAATCCTGGGCAGTGCACACCTACACGCCCGTCACCTAGCGTAAGCATCATCTCCAAACAGTCATATGATATCAAATCTCTGGGTTTATACCCTCAAAGCCAGAGTTAAAACTGTTACTTACCTTAAGTCGGACAAAACTCTTGTCTGTGATGCTCTTGCCCCTTGATTCGACCTCCAAATGCTCCGAATCTAACCAAAATCAGTATATTATCATCAATACACGCTAGGGGAATGTCCAATATGAAAATTATTGATCACGCTCAACTATGTCTAATAAAAGACTAAGCGGGCGTTGCAAATATAATCCGGGGTATTATGCCCAGAGTCGATCCCACAGGGAATTTACGTATCAAGCAAGTTGTTAGAATACTCAACTGTCACTTGAGGTTATTTAAATTACTAACACTAAAGATTAAAACTAAAGATTAACTACGCTAAGGTGTAAACAATTGTAATAAAGATCTAAGGTTATGGTTTCCCCCGTC